>JASDQU010739759.1:23846-47801 GCA_032191745.1 Picea mariana | reverse complement strand
ATAACCCTTGAAGGCTGCGCCCCTTTCCTTTTTGCTGTTGATTGTGCTAAGGGTGCTGCCACCTGTTGTGTGAGAGTTCCGCCTGCTGTATAAGTGCTGCCACCTGCTGTATGAGGGTACCAGTGCTGCCGCCTGCTGTATGAAGGTACCGCCTGCTGTATAAAGGTACCGCTGCCTGTGTGTAGGTACCGCTAACTGAGGAAGAGTACCGCAGTCTGTGGGAGGATACCTTTGTTGTGAATAAAGGTGCTGCTATCTATTGTAGGGGTGATTCCTGTTACCTCTACCGTGTATACCCTATCTATCTCAGCCATAGGGTTTCCTTGTTGGGGTTTGTGTTTTGGTTTACATTTACCCTAACTTTTGGTGGCATGAAAGTTCTTTCAAACAGTGGCTTATAGATCTCTAATAGATCTGAACCAAACCTTTAACTGAGCATAACACTCAGGACCTATTTCTTTTGTGGCTGTATCATCTTCAGAGGTAAGGCCTTTGACAGGTATGTTTTTCATTTGAACGCTTACTATTAATTAGATTCAATCTACTGTTGTTTAGAGGCATCATTCATAATTATTTCTGATTTGGTTTCAGTATATGATCTGAGTTCTAATAATGCTGCTATAGAACTGTTAAACAATGACTGTGATCTAAACCTTGTTATTACATTCAGCTTGAGTTTACTGTTGGAGTATTTGCATAGATCTCTGCTGTCTGACTTAGAGGATTGGAATATCACTGTTAAGATAGGGTTTTCATTTTACTGTTTGAGATCTAGGTTTATTGATTATATGACTTTATAATCTTAAGATCAGAGTTCCATTCTACTGTCACTGCCTATATGCTGCTTTGTACTTCAGATCTAAAGTAGTTTTGTCTTGAAAATTTTAAAAGTGACTGCTGTTTTTAACTTACCCTAGAATTCTAACAGGTCAAAATGTTTTGAATGTTGTGATGAATATATGGTGTAAATTGTTGCAAAGAATTTCATTTGGAAGGGCTTATCTACCATGTGCCTGTTTTAGATAGCCCATATAGAATTCTATTTTTGCAATAAGTTATCTTGGATATTGTATGTTAAAATTTCTGATTAAATAAGCATTTATAGCCAGCTTTTCCAGTGGCTGTGCTCATGTGAAATTCCGTTATTTCAAGTATAGTTATTGTTATAGTAGTTAGTAGACCAGTGGTTTTGGGAAGAGTTTATCGATACCATGTAATATGCACCTCGTTCTCTCGATGGAGTTATCGAGGGAATTGGGTGAGATTAGACCCTCTGGAAGACATATTAATGGACACAATGTCAATGAACTTCCTCTACAACATTTTCAATTTCAAGAGCCAGCACATTCTCATATTGCCTTCACACAGTAAAAAAGCTCACTTCTTAAATCACAATGCCAGAATGATTCCGTATTAATTGCTCCAAAACCCCACATCTGGGAACCATTTGTATGATTAACCATAGCTTCGTTCACATGCAGATCTTACACTAATCCAACAAGACTAAGGGTGAGATGAAGGCGAGTTGTGGACTGTAAAAGCAAGTGTGAGAGCAACAAAGTGCAAGAATGATGGTATCATTTCACACTTCGCTGTCCTCTCGAAAATATCACTGATTAAGTTTATAAACATCTCTCAAGTGGGAAACCCACAATTCTGCAACAAGATATGAAGGCAGGTCCTGGTGGATAAAATATAAATGTCAGGCAGAGATTTCTACTGCTCACAGATTCAATCTTTAATTAGTGTCTACATGTCGAGATAACAAGCAACGTTCCATACTGCATTTACTTGGCACTGCCTCCAATAGATCTTCAAACTGGAAAAAGGTTTAAGCCCTTCATGATGATTTAATAAAGCCTCACCAATCATCTATAGTAATTCTTGCTAGTGTCGAAAAGGTAAGCCATAAGTTCCAAAATCTTGCACTAAAAAAATATCTATGACCAGCTTTTGCACTCTTGCCATCAAATATTGAATTACCTTTTTAGATAAAAACCATTTAAATGCAGAAATTTCTGCAGCGCAAATCCCTGCTTCACTATATATAATTTTACATTTTGGAATATGCTTACATCCCAATCTGGAAAGTGTTTAGAATCCACTAAAGAAACAACAGCATATTAAAAGTTTCCCTTTCTACATGTCACGAATACACTGTAAATTCATGTGCATTTATACTGCATCCGGACATAGGCCAACTTTGAAGCTGCTTATATATAAAGTTTCTTATTTTCATGGCTTTTAAGGAATAGATTTCCATTTTAGATTTTCCTACAATTTTCCGACTTTGGTAAGCTGACAAGCATTCTTATTTGCATGATTTTGCAAGTTACATGGAGAATAAAATAACAAATAATACTACACTTGCCACAGAATGGCAAATAATGACCCCTCACATCAGTTCCGGCTTGTTTCTGGGCAGAACAAGTAAGAGATCAATCTGCTAACCTGGTGATAGAATCAGAACCATATACTGCGTAAAAGTAAACTCATTAAAACTGGTCTCATGCTGCAACTGGCGTCGGCCTTTTACTGGTCTTGATGCCCTTAATAGCTACAATGGAAGCAAAACTCATCTTTAGCTTGTACAACCTCAATTATTATTAGTGCTTGAAACTTCAGATCTTTATCCCAATAGTGGAAGAGAAATATTATTGTTAAAAATTAATCTGGTTGTAACCATGTTGATCATTTAGAAAATAAGAACCTACCTTCAGCATAATCCTTTGCTCCAAATACTGCAGATCCTGCCACCAGTGCATTGGCTCCAGCTTCAATAACCTAAAATAGAGAGCGATTAGTAAAATCTGCAATTGCAAGATAAAAGTAGCATCTGAGAAAAATCCCAAATCAAAAACAATATAAAAACTTTAATGTGCACCTTGTAGGCATTTGAAGGAGTAACACCACCATCCACCTCAATCCATGGGTTCACGCCCTGAGAACTGACTGGTTAGTTTATGATTCTCAGGTTGAAGGATCTCTAGTGGCCTATAATACCATGCAAATCAGCACAATAGAAGCAACATTAATATAGTGCACTTGAGATCTGTCCAGTTCCTTACCCTCTCTGCACACATTCTCCGTAGGTCTGAGATTTTCTTGACTTGACTTTCTATAAAGCTCTGTCCACCAAATCCGGGATTGACTGACATGATTAAGACCAAGTCTACCACTGTCAATGTTACCAACAACACAGTACAACATTAGTCATAAACCTTCTTGAAACTAAGAAGTTCCTTGCGAACCCAATAATCACAAGCTAAAACAAAATGTCATATTCATTCAACATATCATCTGTGTCTTATTCTCTTACATAACCATGCATCAGTGCACATCTGCAATGAATGTGCATAACAAGGTAAATAAATGATGGAGTTCAATGAAGAGGCTACAAAATGCTGGCATAGGCTATTAAACGCTTGCAAACCCAGTTCTTTGTATTGATCCAAAGAATAAAAAAAAAATAGCCATATTTTTAATTTTTTAATGAAGAGACCAAAAAGTAGAAGCTACAAATGAAAAGTTTATTGGAAGACCAAGTTCAATTGCCAATTGCAGAAACGAAACTGAGGAAAAGAAAAGCCTAGTGCTGTCAAGAAATTTTTAACCAAGTCATAGAAGATGTAAGTCAAAGACAAACCAAATTCACCATACCTCTTCAAATAGATATTGTACTAAATTAGAAACTATTTCAGCCAATTTCTAAAAGAGAAGTGCAATCATGTGATATGTCAAAAACAAAGACATTAGACTCACATTCTTTAATTTTTTAACACATAAGTAATTACAGAACCAAAATGTCTCTTTGAAAAGACAAGTCATCTAAAGGACTAGTTGGTAGGAGAAAAAGAAAACTGGAAAGACAAGATCTTCAACTTTATATATCAGTTTCTATTTCTTGTTATTTTTACCACTGTATTGTGTTATTATGTGTCGCTTTATGATGTGGTGCATTTTAAATGCAAATACACATTGAATAAATCATAAAGAACTTTTTAATAAGATATATATTATAAACCCATGCACAACCAGGAATGAAATCACTCCATTTGATACCAGCAAGCAATTTGTTAAAAACAAAGCAGATAATGTTTAGATGTGCGTCATATACTATTCCAATGCCTGTGTAAATACATATAGAAGTGCTATTTTGAATAAATTGTTTGTTAATGTATTTTGCAAATAAAATAGATATATAATGCTATTTTTTTAACAACAATTTGTGAATTTTCCATTAAAGCTTACCGTCAAGCACATATTCTATACAACTTAATGGAGTTGCCGGGTTCAAAACTACTCCAGCTTTCGCTCCAAGACTCTTGATCTGAATTTCAAAGAGAAAAAAAAATAAAGACAACCATTATAATTTGACAAACAACGAAGTATAAGCCAATAATGGCCATAGATGTTTCATATGTTTATATGAGGAAAATACCTCTAAGGCCATGTCCAAAAAGAATTTATGTACCATGTTGCATGCTAGAAATTAAAATATACAATAATGAGAACATTTTTCCATTTAGGAATATGCTCAAGCAAACAACCACAAGGATTGGAAAAAGGTTGGACTCCAGACACCAGAGCTTGGATGGAAAACTTGCTAATGACAATGGAGATTTCCCAAAGGATATTGAAGCCACAAGAATTATTTTAGTATGTTTTCTCCCAATAAGAGGTTGTGCATAACAATTTTGTTGTGCTCTGGTACTTATTATGCAGTTTCCTTAGGATCAGAGGGAACTTTAAAACAACAAATCACAAGTCAATAAATTAGATTCACATGAAAACAGAAAAAGCTGGTTGAAGTATGCGTATCAGAGTCAATTTAGCATCGCTATCCATTACAATGTCAATTAAAGTCATACAAGTAATTATATTGATTATAATAACAAACGAGAGAAAATCACATGGTATGAAAGCAAGGGCTGATAGGGAAGTGTGCAGATGCCCAAATGACATCACATCTGCAAAGTTACAATTATAACTTATAATATGGATGATAAACACAAAATCATATTCAATGAAACAGGTCCAAAAATCTTGGTATTTGAGAGGAATAGGATCCAGAAGAACAATCTGAATGTTTCTTTCATTTAAGAAAACAATTACCTGGTAAAATGCATAAGTTAACTCTTTGAGTAACATAAGTATGTCCATGCTAATAACTCAGAAAAGAGTGAGCAACAATCTGACAAATAAATGCAAATATACACCAACAATTTTTTAATCTTACGAGAGACTTCAAAAAGATTATTTTTAAAATGCTTAGAAGTGATAAGAATGTTACTCTTAGTCTTTATCCCTAATGATGGGTGATGCATTCACCAGAAACATCTGAATTTCAAATCTACACAGTTATATTCAAAAATCTTTATAGCAAAACAAAAATGTTGGTAATCAGGATTGTTCTTAACAAATTTATGCCCATTAAGCCTGTGGGCTGCATAGACATGCATAATTACTAATAACCATTAGAGGGCTTAATCTATGTGATTCTCTGTGCCATATCACAACTAAGCATTATCAATTTACTCATAGTTTTGTTCTTGAATAATGATATTAACGTGACAGGTTTTGAAAAAAAGGGGCCAATGCATCATAACTCAACTATGAACAGACTGAGAAACTAGGATTGGTTGATCTCAACATATTGTACTATAGATGTACTATCTAATAATGTATTGAGTACGTAGTTCATCATAAATCTTGAGCTATTAACTTCCACCAAACTGTCTCTCAAATAAAGATATTAGAGAATAACCCCACCTGATTTACTGTTCGGTGCAAATGGATAGTGGAAGATTGCTCACAGTGTACACTAACAATGTCTGCACCAGCCTTGATAAAATCTGGTACACGTTGATCCGGTTCAACAATCATCTATATTGAATGAGTTGAAACGTTAGTAAATCAATTAAGACATTTAAAAGCAAGGCCATAAACTCATAATTCACAGACATCAGAAAACAGTAATCACAATTGACTATCAGATAAACCCATCTTTTATCTCGCAATTAATACATGAAAAGTTAAAACTAAAATATCCAAGGACCACATCTAATGCTTGCTCTGAACAATAGACACTCACACGGAAAAAGTCATATAAGAAAGAGTGTCAATTATACCAAATGTACATCCAGTGGCAAATCTGTCACGGGTCGTAATGCAGCAACCACCAGAGGTCCAATGGTAATATTTGGCACAAAACGCCCATCCATAACATCAACATGAACCCAATCACAACCTGCCAACTCCACAGCTTTGACCTGTGAATCGTAAAACATAAGTCTCTGAAATCAACAGCTGGACCAGTTTAGACATAGCATCAAAGATTTGCAACTAAAAAAATTCTAAACATCATGCAAAGCAGCCTCTCTTTTTTCTTTTTGGGTTGGTAAATCGCCCTTTGTTAAGGAAGTGGGCTTAACTTCATCTTATGGATACAATAAAAGAGTGGTATCTATTCAGTCAAATTAACACGACATCACAACTCAGGGAGACTTGATCAACTGCATTGCCATGGAAAACATGCCCACCAGGTTTTGACCCTGGGTCATCCTCATGGGAAATCTCAAACTTACCACCAGACCACAGCACGACAGACATGCAAAGCAGCATCTAACTTTAACACATTTTATGAAAAATCTTGAGGAATGGCAGCTTTTCATGGCAATAGATATCCATAATCCTAATAACTTCCTTAAGAGCCCGACTGCAGGAGAAACTATAGGAGCCCATGATTCAAAGGAGTCCAGACCCAAACTAGGATTGGATGATAAACCCAGGAGTTTATTATCTGAATTTTGATGAAGCCGTAAAGTATAATCCTAGACAAGGCATAGGTACAGGAGCAGTTAGAGAGAGCAGAGGGGACGTTTTCCTAATGTTTCCTATGAGACTGATATTTCTGACAATTAAGCTAAGTTTATTAACTGATCCTAGACTTGAAGCTAAGTTTGTCCTTGAGGATTTGACAGTTAAAGGTGGAAGGGTACACCTATCTGGCTGCTAACTTAGATGAAAGGGAAATAAACCAATGAGAATTGAAAAACAAATTATCTGAGTGAAGAGATTAAGTAGCTCCTAAGAATGTTGATGAAGTGGATATGAGACATGTCCTACAGAAGAAAAAGTTGGCCAATATCTTGGAAAACCTGGGAGTTTGCTCAAGTCAAAAGCCAACTAAATTCAAATTTAAGGATATACTGATGGGATGGAGTTGTGATCAAGTAAAGGGATGGGTAAAAGTTCAATTTTAAGAAGTAATAACAGCATAAAGTTTCAATTGTGTCAACCAGTTTTTCAAAACCAATTCCATTGTCAGGTTTTTGAGTTGATCATAACTTAAAGATGCATAGTGTGCCATTTAGGACGAATGGCAAAAAAGATTAGAAGGTTTTAAATCCATCTTATCACCTTATTACCTCTAATGCTGTGGCAATGATGAGAGAAGAGAGTACCTACCATGAGAATACAGGAATTAGCAGAATAGTTGGGGGAATGACAGGGCACTCAAAATGAGATAGAAGATGCATGTTAAAAGACCATAGTACCTTTGGACTCCTAATTTCAGATTGACTCTGCTGCCAATGTTACCTAGTCTTGGCCCCCCACGTACTCTGATGATTGACCCCATTTGACAAGCAGGAACCTTGGGATCCAGAATATGAACCATCTAGGACACACTGCCCAGATTAGCAGTCAAGGATAAAGACCCCCATAAAGTCTCAAGACGAAGCTAAGTTGTAGGAACTGTCATCCTCCCATGTTCTGGTTTTTAGACATTTCGAAAAGCATTTCCATATTTCCCCATGTTTCTGGGCCCGTTATCCTCCCATGTTCTGGTTTTTAGACGTTTTGAAAAGCATTTCCACGGATCCACATATTTCTGGGCCAGAAACACAGCAAAACGTGGAAATGCATTTTGAAAGATCTGGAAATGTCTAAAAACGGTTTGGGGGGAGTTTTGGGATATAAAAACGTGCCCCAAAATGACAGACTGAGATTCCAAAACGTCTCCACCCAAACAAGGTGTTTTTGGCCCAAATAAGGCATGTTTTGGTCCCAAAAAAGCACTTCAAAGGTGCATAGGACCCGCAAAAGGCACAAAAATGCCTAATGACAGGAAAACAACGAGGAAAAAAGTCTAAAACCATTCTAATTTTCTTGATCAATTTATTCAAATTTGCATGACAATGTGCTTTCTCCATGAAATACATATCCCAGGGAAACCAACCACGCACTTCCCCTTGTTTTGAGGATGGCACCCAAGGTAAACCGGATTCTTCAAGGCTCAAGGCTAATACAACAATATACTCATGAAGAGATCAACATGTCACTTGCATGAATTGATCCTGGGTGGGGAGGATAACATTCCTCCTCACAACCCCCTGGACTGAGGCTGGGCTAGACCCAATGACAGCAAGATAATGTGCTATTTAAAAAATATATCTATATTTTGAAATATTTTTATTTTTTGTAATTTTTAAACTCAACATTTACATGTTTCCAAAATTTAGAGGGGTCACATTTACATGTTTCCAAAATTTAGAGGGGTCACATTTCCACAATGTACCCATTTCAGAAACTTGTACCTATTTCCACGTCTCGTGCAACATAGAAATGATGCTTATATACAAATACGTTAGCAGGTTGGCATTTAAGTGCATGGGAGTGAGGTGTCCAAAATTCAAATACTCCTCAAGGCTTCACTTGCTCGTGCCTCCTCTTAGTAATCATAAGGGATAATTTGGGTGGTTGCCACTTGCCCTATCACAGCCCCCTCTCTTTCCCAAGGCAACCTTTTCCATATTTTTATATTAGTCACTTTTTTAAGCTTGCATCACACAGGCATCATAACATAATTTATCTACTAGGAAAAAGCCAAAGATTCCTAGATGAACTAATATATTCTCTACTGGGGCCTTAGACTTGAGCTCGACATGCAATGTTACCAATATTGTGTCGGTGAACATATCATTGAGGATCCAAAATATATAACTTATCGGCAATATCAGGGAAAATATCGGAAAATATCGGCAACTTAAAAAGATACAAAATATTCATTTTTTCGAACATCAAAAGAAACAACAACACATCAAACAAACACATTGCAGATAAATATGAAAATAAAACTGATATATAACATGCATAAGATGTCAAGTGATACATCACACATCAATACCGAATTCTGATACATGTCCTAAATCCTCACCAGCTGATACGAAATCACATCAAAAAATAATAAAATATCTCATTATTCATCATAATGAGTCATCTAGATTCTGCAATGATAGGTGTTACACCTTAGATTCTCTACAATGTACCCTACATTTTTTCACGAGATGTGACCACTCTGATGAGCCCAAAGTGTGATGATTTCTTTGTACGTGACCATGATGGGATGATTGATGTACAAGTGTTGGTTAGTTGGTTGCCCAGATCCCCTTAGTTGGACGGTCATGGCATGTCCTTTTAGTCCCCATTCTCAGGGTGCTTGGTTTTATTACTCCAACTGACTATCCCTTAGAGGTGGTAACTCCCTCCAAGTCGGGCATTTATGTCATGGGTAGGTATACAAACATTCCGAGGTCAATCTACTAGGATAAATGATTTACGGGGCACTAATTATTCACTTATTCTTTTGCTATGCAAAAGGTGATTGCACTTTGTAGGGGTTGTCGTACCCATGGTTTAGCACACCTATTTTACCCCACATGGACCCCCTCTTTCTTATGTATGTACCACACTTTCGTCATGGGCCCTTGGAGATGATTCTACACATGACTGTCCAGCTTCACATTTCTCAAGGCACACTTTGGTCATGGGCCCTTGGAGATGATTCTACACATGACTGTCCAGCTTCACATTTCTCAAGGCAGTCTCACGGCTCTCGAGGCATATCACATTTTTCAAGGCATTGGTCACATGGACAGGCTATTTGCATCCACGTGGACACCCTCTACATTTTCCATGTGGAAGATGCTAGAGCGTTCCCCTCTTTTGGCACTTTTGGAGTTGTTTTGCTCACTAAAGAGAGCCAACCCTCACATGGGGCACTTTATGACAATTGTGGGGTCATTTTGAGTCCACTTGGATGATGTGGAAGTCACTTAAGTGACTTTACACTTTGAGGATATGACATGGCACTCACTCATGATGATGTGGATGGACTTTTGATCACCTTTTGAAGACTTAATAGCCCAAATGGAGTCGTCATCAACTTTTAGAGGGTTTATTTGGACTTTGGGAGAGTTTGTTCCCCACTTTAGGGGTAAACTTTGGATCTAGGGTGACCAAAGATTATTCCTTTCCATATTTTGAGGCCTCCCATGTGCATTTTAGATGGCACCTTGCACCCTAAGGGAAAATCATCCCTCCTAGAAGGTTGACATCACCTCTTTATGAGGGTTTTCTGCATGTAAAGTATCATTTCATTGTATTTTGACTTAGTCTCCAAGTTATGTGGATGACAAGTCACTTTATTTTATTTTCTAAACCTAGATTTAGGGAATAAAGAATGGGAGGGAAGTTGTGAGCCTCATCTATAAATAAAGGCACTCCTCTAATTCAAATAGTTGTGAATTGTTGGAGATCATTTGAAGCCATTAATAGAAGATCTTTTACTTGGTGTTTTGGTGTCAATTCTTGGGGCTCTTTCTTTCTTGGTTATTCTTCTTACTTCAAAGACTATTGTGAATGTTCAAGTTTCTACTAAAGCTAGTAAGATCAATCCATTGAGGAGTTGCACATCTACTTGGAAGGAGGATGTCTAGGATTTGTATCTCTTCCATCTTCCTTTAAACGATTTGGCAAGTGTTTATCTCTTGTCTAGATTAGTTTTATACTCCTTGGAAAGGATTTTAGGTATTCTTTCCAATCTTTTGTTGATCTTGTTGGTGAAGGCTCCCTTGAGGAAACCCTTCTTGTAGGGCCTTGGTTTTCATGGTTTGTCTTGATTAGACAAAGGACTACTAGCCTTAAGGCAGTGATCTTCCACTCTAATCCATAAACATTGAATAACCAATTCATAGAGGGGCATACTTCTTAACCCCATAAGCCCTAAATGAAGACAAAGCACCAAGCTTAACTCCCAACAACCAACCACAAAAACCCTAAAAACTCAAATCTTTTCTTTTATGTCATATAAAATATAAAAATACAAAAAAACATAAAAGATATACCGTCAAAAAATATTTATTCATTTTCTAGTGCAAAGTTAATGGTTTATTTTCATTTTCTAGGCAATTTTGTCCAAGGGTTTACAATAAATTGAACTTTAATCCTAATAGGGCAAAGTAGCCCCACACATATTTGCTTAAAGGTTTTATCTACTATTTTGTAGGCTGATTTAAGAGGTTTAGCAATTCTGGAAATTAAATTGCAGCAAAGAAAATTGGAATTGATCAAACCCTAAAGCTAGGGTTTAACCCTAAAAGGTGAAATCTAACCCTACCCTAGCCATATTTGCACTTGTGAATTGTTTATAAAATATATCTAACACTTTCTAACAAAGAAATTTGTCTCCTGTGTACTTCATAGCTGTTATTTTACATTTTGGAGATTTTTGGTGAAACCCTAGGGGGATTCACCACCTCTTTTTGCAAGTTTGAGCTAATTGCATGGTTATTATTCATTTATACTTGCAATCATTAATTTCTGGGCTGTTTTTACATAGTTTATTCATTGCCCTAGCCAAAGTACCCAAGGTTTATCATTGCAAGTGCTTTTAGGCACTCTTGGGATATTTTTCCTTGCCCAAAATCTGCATTTTCTGGGTTATTTGTCCTATATCAGATTCTGGAATGTGTGGAACATAGCAAGGTGGTCTAATTTATAGCATATCATCAAGAGGTAATTCAGGTGTATCATTTGTTCTTGATTTATGTGATTAGACCTCACTCTTGTGCGGTAAAAGGTACGTGTTTCTTCATCCAAAGAGTGGCATCATAGTGTTCATTGTTGATTTATATTTCTATTGTAGCATATTTATTTTAGATCTCAGTACTTAATTAATTGGCCCCTAACCCTCTTTATATTGTGGTAGTTATTGCCCTGGTTCTTAGTTGAATATTCTCAAGGCATTTGGCTACTCCATTGGCATTGGTCTATCTAACCATATATTGATGTGTTTGTTTTAAGTGAACTGTATTGTAAGCTACCACCAGGTACTGTACAAGTTCGATTTCGAGGATTGGGATACCCCCATGGCATCAAGGAGCTGGCCTAAAGTGAAGGGGAAACTGTACTTAGGTGACAGTGGTGTGTTTCCTATGTTGTGCTTATCCCCATTATCACCTCTACCAAGGCTGCTAATTTGGGAGGTAACAATAGATATACCAAGGAAACATCAAATCCCTTTACCCCTTACAAGCAAAGGTCGTCGATCTTCCTCTAGAAGCAATAGGTGTTGGCGTTGAGGTGGAAAGTGACGGGGTTGAGGTGGAAGTGAAATGTCTCCTGCTAGATGACTATCTTTTTGGAGGTAGTGGTTGCAGCACACTCAATCTCCTCCTCCAAAGGTGTCTACACTGAAAGTAGAACATGTTGCTCTGCTTCCTCGTCCCTCGATGCATCAGCGCCCTCCTCCAACCACTTAAGCACCTCCTACATGACAAGCCTCTCGAGTCGCAGCTTCCACCCTCCACAAAGTTGTGTCAATCGTATCCAATACAATGGCCTCCATGTCAGTTGTTTTGCCAATATGCTTTGCCCACAACCTGAGATTGTAATAGACATAGACCATGTCATTAAAGCATTGAGTGTCTAACTTGTGTGTGGTGTGGACCATATTGTAATTAGAAGGTGATGGGCATAAATTAATGAATTATAACAAATTAAAATTTTAATTTGAACGTTTCTAACATGTTGCACTTCTTGGAGTATATGTTTTTAAAGACACTCTAGTTGCACTCACACCCTAAAGAGATGCAATTTTAACTAGACGCCCGAATGGAAAATTTCTGTAAATCTAGCACTATTCTACCATAGTTTGTCCACCAAACATCTACAACAAACAAATGAAAAAAAGAAAAGACAAATTATATTTCCATCAAGTAGAAAATAGATAGAAAGAACAAACAATGAAATTTGAAACTTTGAAACAAATTGAAGCTTACCTAGCATCCTAGTGGGCATGTCTTGGATAACCATGTCATAACCAAATGTCCTAGTGAACAACCTATATATTTACATTGTTTGGAAATCTCCGATCGTTCAATGGGAGTTAGCACCATCCTCTAAACACATTGTAGGAATCCCTCCTAACCTCAACATCAAATCTAAAACCACGGGAATAAGACCTTAAGAGGTTGAGGTAGAGGCCCCTTACATGAATGGGATGATGGAGAGTATTGTTCCATCATTCATCAATCAACTTCCATATCTCCATCCTCCTTGTCTTCATAGTACCTATGGAGTGGCACTATCCATGGCCTCATACAAGTAGCCCATTACAATCTTGTCACAATAAACCAAGCAAAGAACCTTTACCAAAGGTTTACTAATGGAACACACATCCTACACTCCCATCCAAAAACTCTCTTGATACACTAATCGAGCTATGGCTTTCCCATCCAATTTACTATTGTATACACAAATATCCCACTCACCTATAAGAAACAATTCCTTCATCTCCAACATAGAAGTGAGGAGAGATTGAAGAGAAATGAAGCTAGTGGAAAAATGCATGATTGCGGGAAGCAACAACTCCTTGTTCCCTGTGAACTGTCTTGTGAGGCTAAGAACATATGTATGACTATATGTATGACTATATATATATATATATATATATATATATATATATATATAGTGAGGCTCCTAGTTGATTCAATGATATCCTTGATCCAAGAAACTTTGTCCGTGTCCTTTAAAATCAAATCAATGCAATAGGCAACACAAGGAGTCCAATACACATTGCAATACCTCTCCATAAGCAACTTGCAAGTAGCCACTTAATTAGCAACATTATCCATAATGACTTGGACAACATACTGCAGACCCATCTCCTAGATGAACCCATCCAACAACTCAAATAATAACTATGCATCTTTAACATATGTAGATGCATCAACAAATTCGATGAACATAGTCCCCTTGGGCCAAGAAATTGAGAATGGTCTTGTCCTTCCCATGATTCCCTAAGCTCATCCAATATGTGATTGCAATAGGTCGTTTCCCCTTGAAGAAGGTCCCTCTCAACTCCTCATAGGAAGGGCCCTTGTACCCCAAACTAGCAATAGCAACAACTTCAAACATTAACTAGTAGAACAGGTTGTTCTTGGCAATGTTGAAAGGAATGTCACTCCATAGAAAACATCTAGCCACAATCTTGTCAACCTCTTGCTTCTCTCTTATTTTAACCAACAACCTAATAGAAGGTTGTGCCCTAAGAACATACCTCATCACAAAGGAAGATGAGGTTTCCGGGGGCATTGTGGAAGGTGTGGTCAAGGATTAGATTTCACTTCCCCAGGTCCCCCCCACCACTGAGAAGCTTATGGTTCCCACACTTCTTGCAACTCCTCCAGCCACAATTTGAGCCTTGATGATTCCCTCTCATCTTTCTTCTTACCAATATGTAGAATTGATTAAGTGGCAATATGGACAACTTTTGGGGTAGATGCAAGGCAGATTTCCGCTTCATGCCCTGTAATTTTGGCAATGTAGTATTTCAAACAACTGATTCCATCGTTCATTTCCTAAGTACACAGCGTGCACCTCGCCCTCTATCGATTATGAGGGTCAACTAGGTCACCATACTCCCATAGTGGGTCCAATGCCTTCTGGAATATTTGTAGGGCAAACCTATGGCACAAAAAAATGGAAATCAACACAAAGAATGCTACATTTAAAAAATCAGACCTAGATAAGCATTAAATCTCCCATTAAAAATCGGCAAGAAGTGGAAAATCTAATGGACATTGCAAACCCTATACTAAATCTTGAAAAACAAAGAAAATGCAAGCATTAATTTTTACGCATGCTTGGGAATATGGAAATGATAGATTGAAGTAAATACCCACTCCACAATAACTCAAGTAATGGCGAAGAAAACGCTAGAATTCCCTTGGTTAGCTCAATGAAAAATAGAGCAAATCTACAAGCTCCATATATGGATCAAACTACCCTGTTTCCCGCTTGAATATTGGAACCCTCAAATACTCAAACAAATATGGAATAAATTAGGCACCTTCCTCAAAATATATAGTAAATCTTTGGCAATGGAGAAAACTACAATAGCCAGATGCTATGTCAAAGTGAACCTCAATAAGGGCCTTCAAGAAGGGATCTCGTTGAAGGTTGGATCTCATTGACATTGGCAACTCCTAGACTACGTTAAGATATCGTTTAGACATTGCTGTTGATTTTTCAATAAGCTAGGCTTAAGCATGAAGTTCATTTCATTTTTAGCATTTTACTTAAACCATAAACAATTTGTTGCAACAACCAAGATCACAAGAAGAAACACCATGCACAAGTACACAAGAAGTATCCTGGGAAACCCTTCTCAACAAGGGAAGAAAACCCAACAAATCCTTTGCTATATTCTTCAAGAGAAAGACCTCCCATACCATAAANAAGAAGAAACACCATGCACAAGTACACAAGAAGTATCCTGGGAAACCCTTCTCAACAAGGGAAGAAAACCCAACCAATCCTTTGCTATATTCTTCAAGAGAAAGACCTCCCATACCATAAACCTAGCACACAAAAGGGTGCTCACAAACCCTAAAAGACTAGCGCCCAAGAGAGGTGCGCACTCTTCCCAAGAACAAGTGTTTGCTGAAATTTCCAAACTCACACTTGTGATATGATTCCTCAATGGGGAATTTACCTTTATTTATATTAGACTGAAACTATCAACAATAGTGTCTATTGGCACAACAGGGCCAACCTCAATAACTTAGAATACAATTAATAATTACCATATTAATTATCTTTTACATTAATTATCTTTCACTGTATGGTGGGGTCGACCTGTACCCTTACATCACAAATAGGGTTACAGGTAAGTCTGACTCTTGTACAATATAGCAAGGGATCTCATACACCCACTAGTGCTCAGCCACTAGGAGCACATCCATCTGTGCTTAGCCACAGGGATGTCCACATCTCTATCTCACTACATCTCACAGGAGAATCACACTCACTAGTGCTCAGCCACTAGGATCACGTTCACCTATGCTCAGCCATAGGCACGTCCAACTCAGCAGATCTCTTTCTCACTGCGTCTCACAAGAGAATTGCACTCACTAGTGCTCAGCCACTAGGATCACGTTCACCTATGCTTAGCCATAGGCACGTCCAACTCAACAGATCTCTTTCTCACTGCGTCTCACGGGAGAATCACACTCACTAGTGCTCAACCACTAGGATCACGTTCACCTATGCTCAACCATAGGCACGTCCAACTCAACAGATCTCTTTCTCACTGTGTCTCACAGGAGAATCATCTGGAGTATCACATCATCTCAACTCTCTGCACAGAGGAGAACAGTAAACCCATCACATGGGCTCCTTCACCCCTCACAGGGGTACACATCGTTTCATCTCAAACGATACACCCATCTCATGGGCATCTTCCCTTCTCAGGGGCACACAACGTTTCATCTCTGTCTCAGAGAGAACGACACACCCAACTCATGGGCTTCCCCACACAGGGGCACACAACATTCCATCTCCATCTCAAAGAGGAACCACACACCCAGCTCATGGGCTTCCTTACCCCACATAGGGCACACAATGTTCCATCTCTGTCTCAGAGAGGAACCACACACCCAACTCATGGGCTTCCTCACCCCACACAGGGGCACACAACGTTCCTTCTCCGTCTCAAAGAGGAACCACACACCCAACTCATGGGATTTCTCTCAGGCTGACTCACTCAGTCTGTGTCCTGGAGGATGTCTCACGCAGCTGTAATCATCAAGAATTGCATCTACAAAGAACATGATCATTTAAGGTACATCTGCCCCACACAAGTTGTTAGAAGGAAAAAGAGAGGACGAATATGCAGAGGAGGAAGTTCAGGGTTCAGGTAAGCCCTACAACCCCTCGTACTCTCCCATTCCTCCCTTGGATGGTCCTCATCTCAATGGACCAGACCTAGGATATGAACTATAGAAGGAAAAAGGTAAGGGCCCAATGGAGGCTTCAAGCTCATGAGCATGTAGCCTTAACAGTGCCACAAAGTCATTGGGTAGGTTCTTGGAAAGGCTAAAACATGACCCAAACTATACTAGAAAGTTGATGGAACAAATGGAATTGTTCCTAGCACATAAGAGAACAAGGTAAACCTCGAGGCATAGCTCAATCAGCCACAGATGATATAGCATTGTGCCAACAACTCACCCTCACCCCTAATCAACTTTAGTTGGTAGAGAGGGCCCCAGGTCAAAACACAGAGAAACAAAAAAGGTGGTGGACCTAACTATACCCACACACTCAAAACCCTCGGGTCAATCCCCCTCTCATTGCAAATACCAAACAAGATCAGTAACAAGAAAGAGAGATTGGGGATCATCCTAACTTATAGGAGACACAGAACTAGATGAGAGAAAAAAACCACCAAGTAGAAGATCAAACACAACTCTGGCAATCGCACAAGTGGAAAATACGATAACAAGTAACCAAGCAATTCCGCATCATCGTGGAACTTAAAGCAAGAGAAGCCCATCAAGCCCCCTCTCAATGATTATACACTCCATAAACAATAGGGGCTTGGGAATTGCCCACAAAATACAATCCCTCATAAGGAATCGTTTTGTTTGCAAGCCTTCAATCATCTTCATTCAAGCGATCGTGATCCAAGAAAATCACAGCAAACTCTCATTAACGAAACATTTCCTAGATTGGAAATTTGAAAGTTCCAATGCACAAGGCCCTTCAAGAGGACTAGTGATAGGTTGGTAATCAAAGTTCGACCTTGTAAGTTGTCTAAAATCAAAGAATGAAATTATGGTAACCATTTTCTCTAATGAACTAAACAAACACATGGACTTGTTAAACGTTTATGGGCCTCAAGAACACTGACAACAATCTTGAAAGGACCTCAAGCTCATAGGACTCTTAGACCCCCCTCTAATAAGAAGGGGATCTAAATCTAATATTCTGCAATGGGGAAAAATGGGGCTCAAAGGCAAAGAATGACCCCCTTTCAAGCTTTTGAAGACTCGACATTAGTGGATGTGGAACCTATCATACTTGCTCCTCCCTGGACAAACAAGAGGTCAACCCTAGAATACATGGGCAAACCCCTAGATAGATTCTTAGTGAAGGATAGTTTGTTATCCTCGAGGGCAAGTATATATTAACCATAGTAGCATTTGGAGCCTCGGATCACTCAATCATCTTACTAGAATTGGAAAATGAAAGCAAGAAATCCCATCCCCATTTAAATTCAAACCCTTCTTGCTTGAATTTTCGAAATTCATAAACCTCATTAGAAGAAGCCGAACCCCTTTTACCCAATCAAAAGGAGACTACGCTATAGAACACTTCCAAAGGAATATTATCAATGTTGAAGAGATAACCAAAGAATGGGTAAAAAATAAATTATGGCACTTAGATGCACAACTCAAGGAAGTGGAAGGTCATATAGCTAGCATATAGGAGTTGGTGATGGAGGAGGATTTCATCATAGAACATCTAGAGGAGTTACAGGATATGGAATCCAAAGGAACAACCTTCTTGTTTGGGATGAGGGCCAATGGTAGATGAAAAGCAAAGCTATTTGACTTTGAGGCAGGGAATATCAACACTACATTCTTCCACAAACAAACAAAATCCAGAAGAGCATACAACACAATATGGAGGATTCATAATGACAGAGGTGAGTTGTCTAACACTTTCTTAGATATAAGCATATCAACAATTTTGTTCTTCCATAATATCTATGCTCATCCCCAGAGGGAAACCATTCTAGTTGTTTTAGCAGTGACCTTGGTCTTCCCTAGATGGGGCAAATGAAGATACAAACACAAACCTATGAAGCTCGGTAGAAATGGAAGAGCTAAACCAAATTCCCAAGATTCTTCAAAATGAAAAGAATCCAAGTTTGAATGGTTTCCCAATGGATTTTTTCCAAAGGTTCTTGGATATAATGGGCAAGGACATCATCGAGGTCATCGAGGAAACCAAGAAAAATGGTAAGATCCTTCAAGCCTTCAACTCAACTTCCATCATTACTATACCAAAAGAAAATAATCCCARACACTTTGATCAATAATCCCAACCAAACTAAAGACCATACCGTCTGGAGTCATGTAGAGCGATAATGGATTTTCTTGAAGGCATGGATATACAAGATGCAATTGCAACAACCCACAAGAGCCTGCACATTGTAAAAATGAGGCACAAGAAATCCTTCAAAGCAAAAGTAGACCTATTCAAATCTTTTGACAAAAAAAACTGGATGTATCTTCATCTCATTCTCATGCACGTTGGATTTTCTCCCTCATTAATTCGATAGAGACCTACTATAGTTATGTTACTTGTGTGGTATTGATAAATGTCATATCCACTATGTTCTTCCACTCCATAAGATTGAGGTAGGGATGCCCCCTCTCCCAACTCCTCTTCCTCCTAGTCATCGAGGTATCAAGCCAACTAATACATAATAGTCTCAAATCAAGGACCATAAGGGGCATCTAAGTGGTTGTAGGGTCTAAATCATCACATCTAATGTTCATAGACAACCTCTTGTTATTTGGCAACGGTTTTGTGGCAGAGGTGAAAAAATATGGGAGATTAATTAACCTATATTGCAATGCCACTAGCATGAAAATAAACCTGAGGAAATCCTCCATCCACTTCAATAGAGTGAACCAAATGCAAAGAGCGATGATATTGGGCTATCTACAATTCACGGTCTAGCCTTTTGAGGATAGCATAATCTACCTAGGATTCAATTTGAAGCTAAACACCTACAACTTCAAAGACTAGAAACGACTCTTGAACAAAATCCAAGAAAGAATTTCCCATTGGACCTAACGCTGAGTATCTATTGTAGGAAGGTTGTTCTTATTAAGAGAGTATTAAAGGTGATTCCAATATTCTGGCTCCCACTTGCAAGCATCCCCAAAAGAATCCTTAATGGAATTACACAAATCATATTCAAGTATTTGTTCCAGTGTTGTCGATGTTGTGTCAGCGAAAATATTGTTGAGGGTCCGAAAAAGAAAATATTGGAAACATCAAGGAAAAAATCGTCGGCATTCCAAAACACGATAACATCACGATGTTGGCAACACTGATCTATGCAGAAGGAATAGGGAGCAAGGGGGTGTCCCCATAATCAATTGGAGGTAGTTTCAAAGCCTAAGGATCATGGAGGTTAGGGCATCAAACAAATTTGACCATTTCTCAAAAGCACTAACACTAAAGGGAGGATGGAAACTCTTATCAAAGAATGACCTCTGACAACACATCTTGTACCATAAATACATGTACCCCAAGACAACCAAGGAATGGGTGAGATCACCCATAAAACCTGCCAAAGGGGGCTCAAATTTCTAGAAGACCCTTATAGCTTATTCAATATTATAGGAAATTATCTATGCTAGAAAATTGGAGATGGCAATTCAACTCCACTTGGTAAGGATGAATAGATAGGGAAGGAAGCAAGCTCCAAAAATGTCCATAATCCTTTAGTGTGAACTCAACATCTCAAATACCTTTTAGATGTCGTTATCCCTCTAACCCGTCCATCCTTAGATCATATCTGGCTTGACAAAAATGATATGGGACTCACAAGGGAGGCAGCGGATCAATGGGTAGTTTCCAAAGCTCAACTGATCAAAGTTGGTATCAAACAAAGAGACAAGAAGGACATCCTTCTCTTATATATTATCCCACCTTTTGTGTTGCACTATACTTTCCTTTACATGCTCTTTTAGAGAGCATAGTTATGTTTCCTACTTCTATAGGAGATGCTTTTGCACTCTCACATTGTACCTTTTGACTTATGTACTCTTTTAGTCCCGTTGACCAACTTTTTTGGTCATTTGTTGAACATTAATATATTTATCTTACATTATCTTATCAAGGGTCCCAACCCAAACAAGGGCATTTACTCAATAAAGTTGGTTTATGGGACTCTCTTTAAACCACCAGCGACGAATGGAAACAAATGGTGGTGGAATCACATATGGAAGCTAAAAGCTCATCCTTAATCTAGACTCTTTGCCTAGATAGCACTCAATAACTCCATTCTCACCTAGGACAACCTCCAAAGGAGGGGCTAGGAAGGACTAGGGAGATGCCCCCTATGTGCAAAATCGACTGAATCGATCCCCCACTCTTGATACACTATCATTACACCAAGGAAATATGGAGTGATTGGAACCCTCTCCAAAACAAGAGGCAAGTGGGAAAGGCCAACACTAGATTATGCTCTTGAACACTAGACATATGGGAATTTGGAGGAGGTCTTAGCTCTTTCTCTCCAAGTTCTCTCGTGAATATAGCTCTCCCACAAGCAATGCCCCCTTCTTTCAAGATAAAAGGCTCATTCCGCAAGATGTTTCCAACAGGCTAAAAGTCGGCCTTGGACCAAAGCCAACCCTAGAAAAGAAGAAACAGCTAAAAATGCCATGATCCCTATCAAGAAAGGAGGACATGGCCCAAGGTAGATTTCAATGGAACAGCCAAGGATAACCGCAAGCAGATTGGAGCAGGAGGGATGGATACAACTCTTTGAAGATTTGCTTCAAACATGGCTTGGACAGTGGTACGAATAATCAAGCAGAATTGTTGGCAGCATGGCTTGGACCCTTCTCTTGGAAGCATGGCATAGCAACAATAGAGATCTTTGGTGACTCCAAAGTTGTCATTGGATGGTTGACACGCTCAAAACATGTAAGTAGCATACAATATCAAGGACGCATGAGAAGAGTTTCCAAGATGGCTTCCAGAATTGAGCACATAACCTTCTCCCACATTGAAATATCCCAAATACTGATTTGGCTATCTAACTGAAGTTTATTTGGGTTTCTGAATGCTGTTTCAAGGATTCTGGATTCGGTTTAGTTTATTCTCATAATGTTTGGGGTTTTAAGCTTGTTTTCACTGCATGCAAATAGTTTTGTTGCCAGAACAATGTTCTTTATTGCACTAATGGTAAAGACTGAAATCACAATAAATGGAATACTAGAATATAAGCAAAACACTGCTAAACTGCTCAAAACTCTTCAAATTGATCTTTAATTCTTTACAAGTCTAGATCTAACCTGGAATACACATGCATGCAAAGGAAATACCAAATATGCTACATGCGAGTGTGGATTTATTCCATGCAAGTCCAAATATGTTGTTGGATGGAAGATACCCTACATGCACCGTGAAATATGTTGCATGCACCGAGAATACGTTGCATGCAATGGAAATACGCTGCAAATGAATGGCGAATCTCCTGTGCATGGATCTGCTACATGCAAGTATAGAAAATACCAGATCCGCTACATGCAAGTGTGGATCTGTCGCATGCAAATCCAAATATGTTACTGGATGGAAAAAACACTGCATGCACGGTGAGATATGTTGCATGCACTGAGAATACACAGATTTGTTGTTATCTGATGGGATAGCGTCCCTCTTAAACCTCCACGCCTCCCTTTGAATCAATCCTGTAACTCCCACGCCCTCCAAGCACCAAGGGCAAGTCTTTGAACCTCCCTGACTGATGTGAATCCTCTGAATGGATCCAATGTTGTATCTGCTGCAATCCTGAAGAACGATGGAGAATCTAGATGATCCTCCCGACTAACTAGGGTGTGTCTCCAAACACCGAAATCAATCACTGTAGCGGTTTCTCCCTGGAAATCCACAAAAGTCCACAAAGTTGCCTGACTTCTCTCTACAATCCAATTCTCAATCCTAATATTCGATAATGAGAGGAATTAGGGTTATCCTCCCCTTTATACTTGACTCCCATTCTAATTCCTTTGACTTTAATTATTCTTTTAAGTCGCTTTATCACCTTTTTTCCACTTTATTACTTAATGTCACTTTCAACTTAGGCTTTTCTGGTATTTGACACTAAATAATTCTTTTATTCTCTTTTTCTCTTTTTCTCCCGACTATAGCCTACAGGAATCAGTATAGGCTACTGAGTCGCTCCTCCTGAAGTCATCACTGGGAAAGGGACATTACACACATCTACAGGTACAATACTGGAGCTGACTCACTAGCCAAGGCAGCGGTCAAAATGGCAGCAGGCTGGCTGACAATCTACATCTTCAAGAGAGATCAGCACTCCAGCTCCACCAGAAACATATTCTAGGGGAGTCAACTCTGCAAGTATCTCTGATGAAACAGCTCTTTTCTGTTAAAATTTTTTACTCTTAAAAGATCATAATCTTTTCAGGACAAATCTCTCTGTTAGACATGTAATAGCACTTATGTTTTTTAGTTGCTCAAGCACTCATGCTTTTATGCTTTTTTCTTTCATGCTCTGAAATTTCAAGCTTTCTTGCTTTCAAGCACTTGAGAACTCAATAGGAACTCTTTAAATGTACTCCTTTTATCACCAAATAAAATGAGTAGAGTTTTTTCCTCTGAAAAAAAAACCTATGTATAATTTGATAAGCATGAACTTATGAATGTGAAACTCAATAGGAACTGTTTCAACTGTCTAAAAAATGTTCCATTCAAGCAGAACAGTGGAAAAATACCTTTTGGGAAGGCTACAAAAAATTTATAACTATCGTGTATTATATATAGATTTAATGATTCAACTATTTGCAAAATGTTCCACTTCTGCAAGCCTGTCGAAAAACAAGTTTCAAATCAACCATGTGTCATAAGCTGGTTCGTCAGGGTCAGAGAATGATTGCAGTGGTATTATTTACGTCAAATAAACTAGTATAGTGAAAACAGATTTGCTTTTTAAACTCCATGTTACCACTTCACTAGATAACAGTTAATTTTCCAAAAAGACAAGAGACTCTA
>JASDQU010739758.1:110619-121985 GCA_032191745.1 Picea mariana | reverse complement strand
TGAGATGGATATTCCCAACCCCTAAGGGTTGCTGGCCAGTGAAATATCCTCCCAACTGCTTGGATACCTCAACCACTAGAGCTTGACCTCAAGGGTACGTCACACATGGCTCATCCCATGTGGACACGTCAACACATGGCTCATCCCATGTGGACCTCTAGAGGCTCCTCCCTCTAGAAACACTAGGGTCTATCCCATAGTGTGACGTATGGGTCCACTCCCCATGACGTGTCCTCTAGTGCTCAACCACTAGGGACATCACTCTCACAGATCAACTCGACTAAGTCCATAGGAGTATGAATTGGAGAGCCATCTCAAGTCAACTCAACTCTGTCCACAGGAGTATGACAGGAGACCAAATACAAGTCAACTCAACTCAGTCCAGAGGAGTATGACTAATCTCATAGATCAACTCAACTAAGTCCATAGGAGTACGATCTCACCTATCACATAGGTGTCCTTACAGATCAACTCAACTTAGTCTAGAGGAGTACGATCTAGAGAATGTCTCGGGACGCTGCAATCATCAACCCTCCCTCTCAACGAGGGAGGCATCATGCCAAGTCTCTCACGGAAGTACTTGAACTTCGTCTTGGTAAGAACCTTCGTGAGATCATCTGCAATCTGGTCTTCTGTAGGAAAGTACTGCACCTGCACTGTCTCCCTCTGCATCATGTCTTGAACATAATGATATCACTGACCAATCAAGTCTGTAAAGAGCTTGCGAATCCACACTGCTTTGCGAACTGCCATCCACAATATTATCTGTTTCTGTGGTACTCATGGCATAGACATATCTCAGGCCATATCCATTAATCCTCGTATACCAAGTTCGAGGTGCCTGAATAAGTCCATACAGGGCCTTCTTCGATCTGCATGCATGAGACTCCTTCTCATGTATCACGAAACCAATTGGCTGCTCGATGTACACTTCTTTCTCAATCTCTTCATTGAGAAAGGTTGTCTTCTCATCCACCTGATGTAATCTCCATCCCATGGCTACTGCAAGGGCAATGATCGTCTGGATGGAAATATATCGAGCAATAGGAGCAAATGTCTCCTCATAATCTATTCCCTCCACCTGAGAGAAACCTCTGGCAACAAATCTCGTTTTGTGCTTCTCGATGCTCCCGTCAACTGTATGTTTGATCTTTATAGAACCACTTGGAAGTCACCACAGACTTCCCTTACGGTTTTGGAACAATATCCCACACATCATTTTTCACGATGGACTAATACTCCTCCATCATGGCTTCTCTCCATATCTACTAACTGGATGCTTCCTCACAACAGGAAGGCTCAAGAATCAATGATGTGGCTCATAGCTGCAGCATAGCCCGAATGTCTTTGTGGTCTCTGGATTTCTCGGAAAGTACCACGAGAGCTGCATGTCATTCTGCCTCCTGCAGAGTTTGATGAGCCCACGAAGGCCTCTTTCGGCCTACTGCAATATCTCTAGGAATATCAACTGGATCATCTGGATCGACGGGCTCAACTAGCTCCCTTTGAAATGCTGAAGGGTGAAGGGGGAGAAGTCATCATCTCCTCCTGCCTCTCACTGTCAATCTCCATGTGAGATCCTCTAGATCTCCAGAAGGCTATCTTCTCTTCAAAGGAATAGCTGTCATGGGTCCACACAAATCTGATTGCATAAGATCCCCTTGGATCTGCTGTCACTGCTCGGAAAGGACCCCACAAGCTCTACAAATGCTATCATGCTTTACACGAAGATCCGGAAGACCTGACACCATCTTCCCTAGGGTGGGAAGAGCTCTGTAATGTAAATGAGCAAGTCTCCTATGTTATCACTTGCTCAAACTGATGGAATCATGTGACAAGATTTGGACTGGTAAAACTGTCAATCCGTATAAACTCCTTGTCTGGTCAGACTGCTTCATGTCTCAAACTAGAGACCATCTAATATGTTTCCTTCTGCAACCGTCACTATGGCTCTCTCTTAGGGCTATCACTAGTGACCTGTCTTCGTTGTAACCTGCCTGGAACAAGAAAACAAAAGAGAAAAAAAACATCTCCATGGCAACCTCCATGGAAGATAACCTGCCAGGAACAAGAAAACAAAAGAAAAATAATATCTCCTAGAGGGAGATCAACAAGTACATCTCTAGTATTATGACTTCAAAGCAACTTAAAGATTGCTATCACAGCTACGAGACCTACATGTAATGTAGCAAGTCAGATATACTAGAAGTGTAGGTTACATGCATGATAATTAAAACAATCAAACCTGGAGTCTTCTCTTTCAGGGAGAGTGTGCTGCTCCTCTGATTGCACTGAGATCCCTCTGGATCCACAATTGCAGCAAGAAGGTCCCTCCTCCAACAAGCACCTTCATGATAAAATAAAAAATATACATGCAAGTGCATACCTCTTAAATTGTAGCATTATCCTTAGAAATTTGTCAGCTGGTGCAGCGTTTGACTCGCATACAGAACAGATCTCAATCTCTGTCAAAAAAGGCTCCTTAAACATGCTGCAACACCTGCCTCAGGTCTGGTATTAAATTTGCCTCAAATCTGCCCTTTTGCTTTGCTTCAGAACTTATCTCGGATTTACCTCAGGCCTACCTCAGATTGGTCCAGAAATTTGTCATAAAATAGGCTTTGAACTTGCCTCAACTCGCCTCTTATATTACCCTAGGACAGTCCTTAACTCGTCCCTGAAATGGCCTTCAAATTGTATTGAAATGCTGCAATTTTTCTTCTGAATTCCGTGCCAATGGAAGGCCTCAAACTTGGCCTAGATTTGGGTCACTCTTACTGCTCTTAGATCCAGAAATCAACACTTAATTTGTTATCATCTTTTGTAGAAGAGGTTGAACCATAGTTGACTGATGGACAAGGACCTTGATAGAGATTCCATTCATCTTGTACATTGGCTACATCATGGTCTGCTTCACCACTTCAACTTCCTTGACTAGACAACTCTTTTGCACAAGTATTCAACATCTTATCAGAATCTTGTTCCTTCAATACATGACATTGTGACAAGAATCTGTTTGTGTGCCCCTCAGTATGTTCATCAAGAATGCCCTGCATTCCATAGATTTGATGTGCTTTTGCTGGTATTGTTTGAGAATCATCCCGATTTTTATTGTGCATTCCAATACATGGTTCTCAGTCTTGTCTTATGACAAGAAAGG
Source organism: Picea mariana (assembly GCA_032191745.1). Lineage (NCBI taxonomy): Eukaryota > Viridiplantae > Streptophyta > Pinopsida > Pinales > Pinaceae > Picea > Picea mariana. The sequence continues at coordinate 118,825 of JASDQU010739758.1, read as the reverse complement.
AGGTTCAAAAACCTGGAGTATGTTTAGAACAAAAGAAAGAGTTTGCAGCGATGCACCTTCTAACTATGGTCAACAGTCAAAACCCTCAACAAAGGCTCGGCCAAGGCTAGTAGGCCTACGACCAGTCTTTAGATTTCTTTACAGGCTTGTTAGGGAGGCTCAACCCTTCTCCTATACCTGCAATAGGGTCACAACAACCCTTAACTGATGTGCAATGGTCATCTTACAGGATCCGCTCTGATACCATGTTGAATTTTAAAATGCTAAGCTGGTTTACAACAGCAGTAAGCTAACTAGGATCTCAAGAAGATTAACCATACACAGATTACACAATGGGTTTGCTCGTTTGACCATAGGTAATGCTCTTCATTGCCACCCAACCATAGGCATCCTCAAGTGCCACCCTCGAGCAGAGCAGGAGACCTGCTACAGAAAGATATCCAAGAGAAATTCACCCAAGTATAGAGATAGATGCTGTTACAGAAATGCCTCAGATCAGGCCGAATTTCGCTGCCTCAGAATAGTACTCCTGCGGCTGCCTCAGATTAGTACTCCTGCTGCTGCCTCAGATGTGTTAGGAGGCCGAGTTGTTGTGTGTCAAATGAGGAAGGCTTGACCTGTATTTATACTAAATTTTTCACTGAACTTTTAGGGTCGACTTCTCCTTCTAGAAATTATAATTTCTCATTATAATTTTTCTCTGTAGGGCCGACTCATGCCCTTGTCTCTCATTGCTAGAGAGGGGTTTTATCTTCTCAGGATATCAATCTATAGGAGGTCTCTTCCCACAGCTACCCAAAACATCAACAATAGAGACTTACACGACAAGGGAGTAGGACCATTCTATACAAACCCTAGTGGTTATTGCATACAAATATCTTTTTAGAGGTCTCCATGGAGAAAGGCACTGTTATCGCACAATCTGTACTTGCCCAAAGCCCAAGACAAGTGAGACAAGATTGGCGTACTAAGGGGGTGACCTATCACTGTCACCTTAATAGGAAACCCCTTTCTGTTTAGGAGTATGTTAAGATTACCCCAAGGGAGATGTCCGTAGTGACCTAAAGGGCTGATGAAGCTAAAGCAAGGATGCAAGAATACCCCTCTCTCACTGGTCACTCAAGTCAAAAGGTCTTTATGTCTTAAGAGATGAAACAAATGTAAATGGATGAATTGTACCTGCCCAGAACAAGAGAACAAGACAAAATATGGCAGTTTCAAGTACAAAATGATGTTAATGCTTCCATAAGACAATAAGCCTTTGAAATATATGCTGGCTGATATAAAAATGCAGCAAGATGAAAGTTTACAACAACAATAAATATTTTATAACAGCTGCAAGAAATATGCTTTTAAATTGCTTGAAAAGACAATGAAAAAGTAGCTTTTACTAGGCAGAATGATAATTAGTTGTCACAATCTAATTTAGAAGTGTTTAGCTAGCATTAAATGTAATTTATGCAGAAAATTTGCTACAATTAGATGGCTGTAGCAAACATTTATAACAGCAGCAAGTAAATTAGTTATCTAGGCTTAAGTTAGGGTTAGTTTTAGTTAGTGAAAGCTAGAAAGTTCAAGGTTTGAGTGTTGGTTTGATCTCTCTACGAAGGAGTGTGAGGACTAGTGCCTTTAAAGGGTTATGGAGTCAAAAGTTCAGTGATATGCATTTGGAGTAAGCAACAATATGATTATGTTATCCAAGTAAAAGATGAATCTTAGAAGAGTAGTAACTTAAGTCTTCTTGAGATTCAACGTTTGGGGAGGTGAGCTACTAGAGAGTAGGCACTTCTAGGCCCTAGCGGTTTTCCTCCTTCTTAGATAGTTGAAGAAATATTTAAATGCAATTACAATTGATCAAGACCTCTAAAGAGCTAGCACTTTAGGGCTTTAGAGGCTTGTCAATATAACCAATTAGGTTAAGTCTAGCAAATACAAAATGAGAAGTAGTAACTTAAGTTCTTCACTTCTAGGGTTTATCAAGCATGCAATTTCATAATCTTTATCATGAGCAAACAAATATAACATAACCATTCAAAAGTAATGACAAAAAACAGATTTACTTCACCAAGAATAATCATGCATGAAAACACTAGATTACTAATTGACTTCACCAAATTGATCCAAGTTGCAAGTAGAAGACTCCAAAAGAGAGGTGCGCATCACAATTTCAGCCAATAAACCCTAAGTAGGGCGCAAATTTCAGTCCTCTTCCTCTTGTGTGAGGAGTTATGATGATAAAATGAGAGTACTTTATCTCTATTTATACAAAACTTTGACCCTTAATTAATTTTAGGTCAAAATTAAGGCCGACCTAGCCAATTTATAAATAAATTCAAATTTGACATAAATAAAATTAATTAGCATCTAAAGACACCTCCAAGGGTGACGTCATGCCCTTCTAGCGTGACGTTGAGCCTAAAAGGTAGGGTGCTTGGCCTACAAAGGCCCCAGATGAAGCCCACACGTGCCACTAGGCTCATAGATTCCTCCAAAACAAAAACCCTAGCTCTGGATGACGTCTAGGGTCATGATGGTGATGTCATGGGCCTTCAAGGGCCAACGTTTATGTGGAAGAGCAAGATCCCCCTGGGTCTAGGTCTTCTAGGGTGCCTCCAAAGACAACGTCCTTCTTTATTCCTGGTGCAAATCTTCAAAGTCTTCTTACCCATGGTTGAGGTCACAACATCCATCTGTGGGCTTTAAGCCCCTATGAAGGTCCAAGTTAATCATTCCCTCATGTGTACCTATCCACTAGGAAAAGTCATGCAACAACAAGAAGTACGCCCTCCAGGGGTTCATAAGTCACAGGGATCATAACATGTAAATCACATCCAATAATTAAATTACCCAAACATGTGCATCAAACCCCCCTTAACCTAGACAAATGCTCAAAGACTTTATGCAATTTGACAAGTTAGTTTTGGAGAAGGTCTCAGGGTGTCGTATTGGGCTAACCTCCCTTAAGTTTGGGGTGTTTCCTAGGTGGGAGCTAATCCAAGTCATGTAAGTGTATGAGGTGGCATGGGATAAGTGTTTGGGCACGAGGTGCAGTAATAATAAGGAAATGTAAGTCTTACCTGTGGGTGCCTTTGTAGAGGGCGAGTTGCACCTTGTCGTAAATTCAATTTTTTCCTAGCCCATTCATTGCCTTTTATTCTTAGCTTTAGTTCTTTTGATCTTTTGGTCTATTAATTCACCCACAAAGTGAATTAATTGTCACTTTAATGACTTAAGTGACATATTTCGCTTTTGACTTAAATCTCCTAAGTCAAAGTGAAATTAGAATCATAAAGTAGAGTAACAAGGGTAATAGTCTCCCCCTTTGTGTTTAGAGACTCATAAACACACGGGGACCACTTTCCAAGGTACCCAAATCTCAACAAAAGGAGATGGAATGGATGGAGGAGGTGTTGGTAACCCAAGGCCTCAAGCATCCAAGCCCTAAAAGAAAATTGGCTAGAAAGTAAGAAGACTTAGGCCCTAGCGATTTTCTCTTTCCTTAGACAATTTGGAAATAATATATGCAATTAGAGTAGAGCTACTAGAGTGCTAACATTTAGGGCTCTAGTAGCTACTTCCAAACAAGGTGCTCTTTTAAGAAAATTTAAACAAGTGGAAAACTATAGAGAGAAAGATAACAACTTATGTTTCTCTCCTAAGGTTTTAAGCAAACAACTTCATAATATTTAACATGAACCAAGTAAAATTTACCACAAGTATTCAATAACATAAACAAATTGCAGATTTGCTACTTACTTCACCAAGAATAATCAAGTGAAACCCTAATTGAAGATATTCCACAATGAAAAATAGCCAAAACACACCAAAATTTGCCTCTCCAAGAAGTTGCGCACCACTTAGTTCAGCCAATAACCCTTAAAGAGGGCCGAATTTCAGACCACACACTTGTGTGATGAGTGAATGATGAAAAATTGAGTCTTTTCTCTCTATTAATACAGTTTCAATGACCTTTAATTAAGATTCGGTCATAAAAAGGCCGACATGGCCAAATTACATCAAAAATCCAATTTTTACACAAATGAAGTTAATTAAACCCTAATTTCATCTCCAAGGGTGACGTCACGCCCTTCTAGGGTGACGCTAGGCCCCTAGGGTGTAACACTAGGCCTCAAATGCAGAACGTTTGGCCTCCAAAGGCCCTGAATGCTGCCACACGTGCCAACTAGCACACAACTACCCTCATAAGAGCAAACCCTAACTYTGGATGACGTCAGGGTCATAATGATGATGTCATGTGCTCTCAAGGGTCAACGTCCYAGTGGAAAGGCAAGACCCCTTGGGTCTAGGTCTGCAAGAGTKTCCCTAGTGCAACGTCCTTTCTTCCTGGTGCAAGCCTCTTGTGTCTCTCTCCCCTTGGTGGGGTCACAACATCCATCTGTGGGCTTTCAGCCCCATGGAGGTCCGAGCTAATCATTCCCCATATGTACCTRTCCACCGGGCAAAGTCCCGCATCAACAACAAGTACGCCCTCTAGGGGTTCATAAGTCACAGGGATTATAAAAATGTCAATCACACCTAATAATCAAATTACCCAAACATGTGCATCAAACCCCCCTTTACCCAGACAAATGCTCAAAGACGTTATGCAATTTAACAAGTCAGGTTTGGAGAGGGTCTCAGGATGTTCTATTGGGCTAATCCTCCTTAAGTTCGGGGTGTTTCCCAGGTGAGAGCCAATCTAGGTCATGTAAGTGTGTGTGAGGTGACATGGGAAGTGTTTGGGCATAGGGTGCATTGATAACAGGGAAATGTAGGTCTTACCTGTGGGTGCCTCTATAGAGGGCGAACTGCACCTTATCATGGATGCCATTGTTTCCTAACCCATTCAAGCCTTTTGTTCTTAGTCTTATTTCTTTTTCTTTTGTGCTTCAAGGGAAGAGCTAAGGGACACTGTCCTGACTTGGTGACCAGAGGTGACATCATTACCCACAAGCATTTCACGGAGATGAGAATTCTGGCTCGTGATGAAATCCCCTTTCTTTTGGCTATGCCACCAAGAGCCACTACCCTGGTTTGGTGATTAGATAGATGGTAGTGTCATACCGTTACATGCCCATGGTCCTAATAGGCTGGCTCAAGATGAGACCTCCTATCCACCAGCTAATACCTTGAGTGTTTATTTATCTTATGGGTTCCCTTTTCTTACTGAGAATCCTCTTATTGCTTTCTAGGGAATCCCTGGGCGAAGCATCTCAAAGGTTTCATTTTGGATTTTAACTCTTGCCAACTACTTTTACCCTCTGGGCCTTTAGCCCCTTCTTCCCACAAGGCAAGGTACAACCCTTCATAGTGTGGCAAACCCAATGCCCGAACAAAGGTAGGGTCGAAAATGAGAGGAGTACGAATGGAAAGTGGTAAGTATGGAGGGAATGGACGATGACCTTTCATAGACCCACCCAGTGGCAACCCATCCTAAAGGGAGATCAACTTACTAGTATGAGCAAGTCAAAGAGCATAATTTCCAAGCAAATGTTATGAAATGAAGGAGAATTCAGTGCAACATATTCAAGTGCTTCAATAATTAGAGTGACACATACCATGATACCCAGACTCATTACCTCATGAAGCAAGACTTACTGCTACTTCAGGACCAGGCTAGTGGGATGGATACTGTTGCTGCTGATAGATGGGTTGCACCGAAGAAACGATGGGCCCTCCGGGGCCATGCTCAAGTCATCCGACTCTCGGCACTCCATGTCTAGGACCTGTGGGCCTTGAGACATGATCTCCTTAGTTATTCCTAGGATAGGGGATAACAACTCCAATAACAGGCAGCAATAACAGTGCATTAAAGGGCAAGATATCAGTCCAAGAAGGAAGCGAGTTACACCTTCAATGCTGGTCTATAACAGGAGCTTATAACAACCTAGTCTCTCAGTAGTCTACAGTTAGGTTAGAGTCATTGGCAAGCTCTTTAAGAGCAGAGTTTTCATGGTGGATATGTTGTAAGTGGTCATGCGTTATCTTTGCAATAAAGGAAGTTTGTTTGCTGGGGTTTTTCTCCCTATATAGGGTTTCCCTAGGGTACGTATGGTGTGAAAATGCATGCTGGTTATTCTCTATGGTTTTTACTGTTCAATTTTGATTATGCATTAAGAATCTAAGTTAAAAGTACAACCATAAGTAAAAGAAACTTACAGTATTGAAACAAGCTCATAAGTTAACATGGTATCAGAGCTTAGGATGTGATAAGCTTGTTGAAGTGCAGCAGCAGGTACACACAGATTCAAGCGAGCTTGATCAAGATTCCAATGTGAGGTCCATGGCATCCTCCCTTTCAGTCAGGGCCGAGGATAGGCTCGAAGGAGCTTCCAACTTCAAGGTGTGGAAGCTCCGGATAACGAATATCATGCAGGAGCATGAACTTGAGCAGTATGTGACCACATTGGTGGAGGAATCCACCACTAATGCAGGAAGAGTGACCTCAGGAAGAGTCAAGCAAAGGCCAATCGAATCATCTTTGACTCGGTCAAAGACAACATAATGCCAACAATGACTTCGTTAATGACTGCCAAGGACTGTATGGATACCTTGGTAAATCTATATGAGAAACAAGCTCCAAGTCAAGAGCATGAACTTGAGCAGTATGTGACCACATTGGTGGAGGAACCCACCACTAATGTAGGAAGAGCGACCTTCAGGAAGAGTCAAGCAAAGGTCAATCAAATCATCTTTGATTCAGTCAAAGACAACATAATGCCAACAATGACTTCGTTAATGGCTGCCAAGGACTGTATGGATACCTTGGTAAATCTATATGAGAAACAGGCTCCAAGTCAGAAGAGGACACTTAAGCACAAGCTTAAGTATTTGAAGATGGAGAAAGGTGAATCAGTAGCATCTTTCTATTCCAGGATAGCCAAGATCGGAGATCGACTCTTGGTCACTCGTGTCATAGTGGATGATGATGATTTAGTTCAGGCCATATTTGATGGTCTTCCTTCTTCATGGGAGACTTTACTATCCAGTGTAAGTGGGAGAGAGATTTAGCCCACATTTGAGAGGTTATGGCACGATTTCCTCTAAGAGGAGAGTCGCACTTCTCCGAGGAGCGAGCCAACTAAAGAAGAGCATTCTGCATTAGCATCAAGATTCAAGCAAAAGAAGAAAGTCACTTTCCAGAAAGGCTCTCAGAGGAAGTCAAACACCAAAGGTATGTTCAAAGGTAAAAGTATTGATACATCGAAGATTAAATGCTTTAGTTGCAATAAGTTAGGTCGTTTTGCTAAAGACTGCTGGTATAGGTAGAAAAATCCAAGGAAGGGAAACATCATGCCTCAACTACTGAGGAAGATGAATCCAAAATAGAAAAGTCCTTCTAATGAAAGAGAAAATAGAAAAGAATATTACTTGGTTTCTGCTTTATCCAATACAATTTTCACATGGCCGAAAACTTGGTTAGCAGACAGTGGTGCATCAAAGCACATGACAAGGAAACACATCAGAACCCTTAGAACATACAATGGAGGAGAGTTTGAATCTCTCCAGTTTGAGGATTTCTTCAAGGAAGCAGGAATCAAGAGACAGTTGACCGTGCCATATAACCCTCAACAAAATGGTGTTGCTGAGAGGAAAAACAGGACAATTTGTGAGGCAACGAAAGCCATGATGTTTGACCAGGATCTGCCAAATTTTTTATGGGCAAAAGTTACCTCCATTGCCGTGTATATTCAGAACAGGTGTCCACATGCTATCTTGAAGGACAAGATTCCCGAAGAGGTCTTCTTAGGGATCAAAACTGAAGTAGGACATCTAAGGATATTTGGATGTCCTGTATACATTCAGGTCCCTAAGGAGAAGAGGACAAAGATGGACCCCTCGAGAGAGAAAGAAGGGTTTTTGTGGGGTACAGTGAGAGCTCCAAGGCTTACAGGATATATGTACTAGGTCAGAGGTAGATAGAGGTAAACAGGGACGTGACTTTCCATGAGGAAGCCGCATCCAAGAAATCCAGAGAGCTACAACAGGAATTAGAAACAGTTCAACCAGCTTCTCCCTCTTCTGAAAATAAAGAGTCAGATGATCAGAGGGAGGAACCTCATGAAGGGCCAATGATGAGCCCCTAGAACTTGCTGAAGAGTTGGAAAGAACTCTTGAAGAACCTCCAGCCAAAAGGAAGCCATGATGGCTTAAAGAAACATTGCAGGAAGCAAAAAAGATAACTGCTCCCAAAGGAACTTTCAGG
>JASDQU010739758.1:77993-91087 GCA_032191745.1 Picea mariana | reverse complement strand
AGTAGAGGCCCTTGCCTTTCCTTTAAACTTTTTTCTCCCCTTCTCCCTCCAAAGTGACTTTTATTTTATTAATATTTAATTAATTAATTAACCTTTTTACCTCTGAAAAACACCTTATCTCTCCTTGTGGCTTTCTCGGCCATTGAAAGTCACTTCTCGTCATCCTATCCTGTAGTGTTGTTCCTCCCGATTCCAATGAGCCATTACACTGAGAGGTTCCTCCAAGTATAGTGCCCAAAATGACCTCTTCGGTGAATTTAATTGACTTATAACCAAAAATACTCAAAACCATGGAAATCATCGAAATGCCACGGAACCAAAGTCAATCTATGCGGAATGGCTCATAATGATGGAATAGGATGAGTAATGCAAGTTGGACCCCAGAATGCCTCTCAATAACCCTTGTACTCACTATAACATCCATCTGGCTACTCTGGTCATCATAAACATCTGCACTGTGATGATGTCCCAAAGTGGGGACATTACATAGGGGGGTTGGATGTAACCCTAGCATCTTTTGTATTTGGTCTTTCATCTCATATTCATCCGTTGGAGGCTTGTTGGGTATTATCGAGAGCATTTTGTAGCAGCTCGTATCTTTTATCTTGGAGCCATCTGATGTTATTCCAGATCTACTTCTATATTGTATCAAGTTCTTGTTCTTCTTAATAAAAAGGTCAGATTTGTGCTTTGGAGTTCGATATCTTGTGTATTGATTATATCTTGCATGGTATTGAGTATATCTTCATGAATTGTGCTGAATAACTGAAAATAACCATAAGGCCGAAATCTAAGAGGCCAACCTGCATACACAAACAAACAAACAGTTAATTCAGTGGTTAGCTAGTGTTCCCAAGCGAAAAAAATTGGCTTGGGAACATTACACCTGATGGGACAGCCAACTTTAGTTCTTGGAAATCTAGATTGCTCATCACTCTAGAAGAGAGTGACCTAATGAAGTATGTTGAAGAAGTTGTACCAGAGTCTGTTGATGATGCAGAAAAGTCTCAATGGAGGAAGAATGATGCAAAAGCTAAAAAGATCACCATCTATTCTGTGAGAGACCATTTAATCCCTCATATCTCCAACTTGAAGACAACTAAGCAGATGTACGTCACCTTGAAGAAGTTGTTTGAGAGCAACAACACCAACAGAGCACTTGCCTTGAGACACCATCTTCAGAATCTCAAGATGACGAAGTCAGATACAGTTGCCACCTTCTTCATGAAGATTTCAAAGATCAGAGATAAGTTGGGTGCTATTGGTGAAATCATCTCTGACAAAGAACTTGTCATGATTACCCTTAATGGTCTTCCAAGCCATTGGGAGCCATTCATTCAAAGTATCAGTGGGCGATCCAAATTTCCCAAGTTTGATTGTTTATGGGAAGATTGTACTCAGGAGGAGACTAGACTTGAAGCTAGAGGCATGCAATGTTCCCATCATGATGACAATCAAGCCCTTGCTACTCATGCAAGGAAAAGAAAAGGAAAAAGAAGTGGTTTTGGAAAAACATTTAAAGGAAGGAAGTCGGCACCAGCTTCAGAACACAAAAAGGACATGTCAAAGATTCAATGCTTCAGATGTGACAAGTATGGCCACCATGTGAAAAATTGTCCTACATTGAAGAAAGGAAAGCAACATGCTTCCACTGCTAATGTTGATTCAGAAGCACCTCAGAGGAAGTCAAGGAATGCAAGCATGGACGATGAAGAGTTCTTCATTTCAGCTCTCTCAGGTATGGTTCCTACTAGTAATGGTATTTGGTTGATTGACAGTGGTGCTTCCAGACATATGAATGGATACAGAGAGCACTTTACAGATCTAGTAGAGAAAGTATCTCGTTTGCATGTTGTACTTGGTGATGATGCCANCACCTCAGAGGAAGTCAAGGAATGCAAGCATGGACGATGAAGAGTTCTTCATTTCAGCTCTCTCAGGTATGGTTCCTACTAGTAATGGTATTTGGTTGATTGACAGTGGTGCTTCCAGACATATGAATGGATACAGAGAGCACTTTACAGATCTAGTAGAGAAAGAATCTCGTTTGCATGTTGTACTTGGTGATGATGCCAAATATACTATGAAGGGAGTTGGATCCACTTCCTTACAATTGGATTCTGGCACCCCACTCCATTTGAGTGATGTATTATTTGTACTTGGGATGAGAAGGAACCTTGTCTCTATTTCAGCCTTAGAGAACAAAGGATACAAGGTTTCTTTCTCTAATGGAAAAGTTCTTGCATGGAACAAGAACTCTAGTATGGATTCTGCGCAGGTGATTGGTGTTCAAGAGGACAGATTGTACAGATTGATTGTCTGACCAATTCAAGCATTGATACATGATTCTATCCGTTTGAGCGAACTATGGCATAGGAGACTTGCTCATTTACATTATAGATCTCTTCCCGCTCTGGGGAAGATGGTGATAGGCCTTCCAAAGATCCATGTTGAACATGATGGCATTTGTAGAGGTTGTGCTCTTGGAAAGAATGCCAAGGGGTCCTTTCCAAGCAGTGACAACAGATCCAAGGGGATCTTAGACTTGGTTCATACAGATTTATGTGGAGCCATGACAGTTGCTTCCTTGAGTGGATACCTATACTATTTGATCTTCATTGATGACCACTTTCAAAAGACTTGGATTTACTTCTTGAAGACCAAGGATGGAGTCCTTGCCAAATTTCAGGAGTACAGAGCACAATTCAAAAACATGACTGAAAAGAAGATTAAAGTGTTGAGATCACATAATGGAGGAGAATGCACCTCCGAGGATTTCAGTGATTTCTACACTAAGGTAGGGATAAAGAGGGAGTACACTGTTCCTTACAACCCTCAATAGAATGGGGTCGCGGAGAGGAAGAACAGATCTATTGTTGAGGCAGTCAAGGCAATGATTCATGATCAACATTTACCTATTGTTATCCCCTACCCTAGGGATAACTAAGGAGATCTCGTCTCGAGGCCCACAGGTCCTAGACATGGAGTATCGAGAGCTGGACAACTTGAGCATGGCCCTGGAGGGCCCCTCTTTTCTTCAGTGTAGTCCATTTATCAGTAGCAACAATATCCATCCCACCAGCTTGTTCCTGAAGTAGCAGTAATTCTTGCTCCATTAGGTAATGAGTCCACGTATCATGATATGTGTCACTCTGATTCTTGAAGCACTTGAATATGTTGCATTGAATTCTCCTTCATTTCATAACATTTGCTTGGAAATTATCCTCTTTGACTTGTTCATACTTGGAAGGGTGACATGGTTCCCTAGTAAGTTGATCTTCCTTTAGGAAAGGCCATCATTCGTTCCCTCCATACTTATCACCTTCCATCTTTATTCCTCTCATCCCCCCCTACCTTTGTTTGGGCATTGGGATTGGCCACAATAGGAAGGGTTGTACCTTGCCTTGTGGGAAGAAGGGGCTAAAGGCCTAGATGATAAAGGTAGTTAGCAAGAGTTAAAAGCTTATTGAAACCTTTGAGATGCTTCGCCCAGGGATTCCCGAGAAAGCAATAAAAAGATTTTTAGTAAGAAAAGGGAACCCATAAGATAAATAAACACTAAAGGTACTAGTTGGTGGATAGGAGGTCTTATCATGAGCCGGCCTATTGTGACCATGGGCATGTAGCAGTATGATACTACCACCTATCTGGTCACCAAACCATGGTAGTGGCTCTTGGTGGCATAGCCAAGAGAAAGGGGATCTCATCACGAGCTAGTCTTCTCATATCCGTGAAATGTTTGTGGATAACGCTATCACCTCTGGTCATCAAGCCGGGACAGTGTCCCTCAACTATTCCCTTGAAGCACAAAAGAAAAAGATCAAAAGCAATGAAGCTAAGAGTAAAATGCAGTGAATGGGCTAGGAAACAATAGCATCTATGATAAGGTGTAGCTCGCCCTCTACAAAGGCACCCATAGGTAAGAATTGCATTTCCCTATTATTACTGCACCCCACACCCAAACACTTACCCTATGCCACCTCATACACTTACATGACCTGGATTGGCTCCCACCTGGGAAACACCCCAAACTTGAGGAAGGTTATCCCAATAGGACACCCTAAGACCTTCTCCAAACCTAACTTGTCAAATTGCATAACGTCTTTGAGCATTTGTCTAGGTTAAGGGGGGTTTGATGCACATGTTTGGGTAATTTAATTATTGATGTGATTTACATGTTATGATCCCTATGAGTTATGAACCCCTAGAGGGCATACTTGTTATTGCTGCAGGACCTTGCCTGGTGGACAAGTACACGTGAGGAAATGACTAGCTCGGACCTTCATGGGGGCTTAAAGCCCACAGATGGATGTTGTAACCCCGGCCAGGGGAAAGAAGACATCAGAGATTTGCATCAAGAAGAAAAAAGGACGTTTCGTGTGGAGGCACCCGGCAAACCTAGACCCAGGGGGATCTTTCTCTTCCTTATGAACATTGGCCCTTGAAGGCCTAGGACGTCACCATCATGACCCTAGACGTCACCTAGAGCTAGGGTTTTCATTTTGGAGGTAGTTGTGAGCTTGGTGGCACGTGTGGGCATCATCTGGGGCCTTTGGAGGCCAAGCGTTTTACATTCTAGGCCCAATGTTCTACCTTAGGGCCTCAACGTCACCCTAGAATGGCATGACGTCACCCTTGGAGGTTTCTTCAGATGATAATTAATTTTATTTATGTCAAATTTGGATTTTAATGTAAATTGGCCAGGTCAACCTTATTTTTGACCTAAAATTAATTAAAGGTCAAAGTTTTGTATAAATAGAGATAAAGTACTCTCATTTTATCATCATAACTCCTCACACAAGAGGAAGAGGACTGAAATTTGCGCCCTACTTAGGGTTTATTGGCTGAAATTGTGATGCGCACCTCTCTTTTGGAGTCTTCTACTTGCAACTTGGATCAATTTTGGTGAAGTCAATTGGTAATCTAGTGTTTTCATGTATGATTATTCTTGGTGAAGTAAATCTTCTTTTTGTCATTACTTTTGAATGGTTATGGTATGTTTGCTTGCTCATGATAAAGATTATGAAATTGCATGCTTGATAAACCCTAGAAGTGAAGAACTTAAGTTATTACTTCTTCACTTTGTATTTGCTAGACTTAGCCTAATTGGTTTATATTGAAAAGCCTCTAAAGCCCTAAAGTGTTAACTCTTTAGAGGTCTTGATCAATTGTAATCGCATTTAAATATTTCTTCAATTATCTAAGGAGGAAAACCACTAGGGCCTAGAAGTGCCTACTCTCTAGTAGCTCACCTTCCCAAAGGTTGAATCTCAAGAAGACTTGTTACTACTCTTCTCAGATTCATCTTTTACTTGGATAACATAATCATTTTGTTTCTTACTCCAAATGAATGTTTTTTGAACTCTTGACTCCATAACCCTTTAAAGAAACTAGTCCCTACACTCCTTTTGTAGAGAGATCAAACCAACACTCAAACCTTGAACTTTCTATCTTTCACTAACTAAAACTAACCCTAACCTAGCCTAGATCACTAATATATTTTTTTTTGTTACAAAAGATTGCTACAGCCATCTAACTGCAGCAAATTTTCTGCAAAACTGGCCTTTAATGCTAGCTAGACACTTCAGAAATTGCTTGTGACAATTGATTATCATTTTGCCTAGTAAAAGCTATCTCTTCATTGTCTTTTCAAGCAATTTTGAGGCATATTTCTTGCATCTGTTATAAAATACTTATTGTTGTTGTAAACTTTCATGTTTCTGCAATTTTATATCAGCCAGCTTATATTTCAAAGGTTCATTGTCTTATTGAAGCACTAACATCATTTTGTACTTGAAACTGCCATATTTTTTGCTTGTTGTCTTGTTCTGGGAAGGTACACTTCATCCATTACATTTGCTTCATCTCTTAACACATAAGACCTTTTGACTTAAGTGACCAGTGAGAGGGGGGTATTCTTGCATCCTTGTCTTAGTTCCATCAACCCTTTAGGTCACTAGGGACGTCTCCCTTGGAGTAGAGTCATCTTTCTCCTAAACAGAAAGGGGTTTCCTATTAAGGTGACAATGATAGGTCACCCCCTTATTACGCCAATCTTGCCTCACTTGCCTTGGGCTTTGGGCAAGTATAGATTGTGCGATAACATCTATGTTTCTGTGGGCAGAAGCATCCATGACTGCAATGTATGTTTAGAACAGGAGTCCTCATAAGACTTTGAGGAATATGACTCCCGAGGAGGCCTTCACCAGAGTGAATCTTGAGATTGGACACTTCAGGATATTTGGGTGTCCAGTATACATTCATGTACCCAAGGAGAAAAGGACCAAGCTAGACCCTTCAAGTAGAAAGGGTACATTTTTGGGGTACAGTGAGTCTTCGAAGGCATATCGGATCTACATCCCTGATCAGAAATAGATTGAGGTGAGTAGAGATGTTATCTTTGAGGAGGAGGTAGCCTTCAGGAGATCTAGAGGATCTCACATGGAGATTGATAGTGAGAGACAGGAAGAGATGGTGCCTTCTCCCCCTCACCCTCCAACAGTTCAGAGAGAGACAACTGAGCCTATTGATCTCATTGATCCTGTAGCTCTCGTTGATATTCCCAGAGATATTGCAGTAGGTCGGAAGAGACCTACATGGGCTCGTCAGACTCTACAAGAGGCAAAAGGACATGCAGCTCCTCGTGGTACCTTCCGAGAGAGAAAGAGACCTTAGAGATATTCGTGCTATGCCGAAGCTATGAGCCACATCAAGGATTTTGAGCCTTCCTGTTATGAGGAGGCATTTAGTCAACCAGTATGGAGAGATGCCATGATGGAGGAATATCAGTCCATCATGAAGAATGATGTGTGGGATATTGTTTCGAGACTTGAGGGGAAGTCTGTAGTGACTTCCAAGTGGATCTATAGGATCAAACGCACAACTAACAGGAGCATGGAGAAGCACAAAGAAAGATTTGTTGCTAGAGGATTCTCTCGGGTGGGGGGAATAGATTATGAGGAGACATTTGCTCCTCCTTCTCGATACACTTCTATCTGGACGATTATTGCCCTTGCAGCATCCATGGATTGGAGACTACATCAAATGGATGTGAAGACAGCCTTTCTCAATGGAGAGATTGAGGAAGAAGTATACATCAAGCAATTAGATAGTTTCGTGATACATGAGAAGGAGTCTCATGTGTGTAGGTTGAAGGCCCTGTATGAACTCAAGAAGGCACCTCAAGCTTGGTATGCGAGGATTGATGGACACCTGATGAGTTTGGGCTTCAGCAAAAGTGTTGTTAATCCCAACCTATACTACAAGATTGTTAATGGTTAGTCCCTGATTTTGTTCCTCTACGTTGATGATTTATTCCTCACCAATACAAAGAGCCTTATTGTTGAATGCAAGTATGCGTTGGCCTCTGAGTTTGAGATGAAGGACCTTGGTATGATGCACTACTTCTTGGGACTATAAGTGTGGCAGAGAAATGATGAGATCTTCTTGAGACAGGGGAAGTACATAGTTGAGATATTGAAAAAGTTTGGGATGTTGAACTGTAAGTCCATGGCTACACCAATGGTGATGAATCTGAAGAAACTAAGTGTGTCTTCTTCTGATTCCAACGAGATTGATTCGACCCTATACAAACAGTTGATTGGATCATTGATGTTTCTGGTTAACACCAGACCAGATATTTGCTATGCAGTGAGTGCACTTAGCCAGTTTATGAGTCAACCGAGACAGACACATTGGATTGCTGCGAAGCATGTGTTGAGATACCTGCAAGGCACAGTTGGACATGGTCTGAGATATACTTCTAGTATTGACATGAGATTGCAGGGATATACTGCCTTTGATTGGGCAGGGAGCGCAGTGGACAGGAAGAGCACCTTCGAGTGTTGCTTCACTTTGGGATCTTCCATGGTTTCTTGGTGTAGCAAGAAACAGACTTTTGTGGCCTTGAGCACCACAGAAGCAGAGTACATTGCATTGAGTGTGGCAGTTTGAGAAGCAGTGTGGCTTCGCAAGCTCCTTGCAGATTTATTTGGACATGTGTTGGATTCCACCATTATTCATTGTGATGACCAGAGCTATGTGAAGCTTTCAAAGAATCCAGTGTTTCATGACAAATTGAAATACATTGAGATCAAGTACCATTACATCCGAGACATGGTGCAGAAGAAGGCAGTACTGGTGCAATACCTTCCTACAGATGAGCAGGTTGTTGATGTTCTTACCAAATCCCTTACCAAGATGAAGTTCGAGTACTTCCATGATCGAGTACTTCCATGACAGACTTGGTGTGGCAGAGAATGCCTCCCTCGCTGAGAGGGAGTTGATGTTTGCAACTTCCTGAGACATTCTCCAGATCGTACTCCTCTATGACTGAGTTGATTTGATCTATGAGGACACTTATCCAAGAAGGGATAAGTGGGTTTGGGCTTATAGCCCAACGTCCCTTGTGGAGAGCACATGAAAACATGTCAAGGAGTTGACCTTGATGTAACATACTATGGGGAGTTGACCCTAGTGTTTCTAGAGGGATTAGCCTCTAGAAGTCCACATGGGAGTGCCATGTGTGACAGGCATTTTGCTACAATGTCGCGAGTAAGCATCGGGCAGACCTTCTCCTAGATTGGGCTGCAGACCAAGGGAGATAGGATGCATTTATCACAAAGGTGTACTTGTGGTAAATGGGCCCAGGTGTATTCCTTCCTTGATCATGACAAGGAATAATATGGACTTGAGGTGCTTGAGGTGCTTTCCACGTGTCAGTTAGCATCAGGATGACATTCACTCACAGGGGTGTACCTATGGTAAACGATCCTGGTTGAGAATGTCTCCCTCGTTGAGAGGGAGTGTTGATGTTTGGACAACATCGGGAAGACCTTCTTCCATATATATATATATGACATGATATTTATAATACAAGATATAAATATATATAATAAATAAGTAGTTATTTATTATCCAAGGGACGCATCCTTTCATGGATGGTCAGTGGTCACCATATGTTCTCTATATATGGAACTCTCATCATTGTAATAATGTATCAATCTATTATAATCGTTTTGTCTTAGCATTTTCTACTGTACTTGTGTCTCTATGCATGGTTATTCTTCTTGTGATCTTGGTTATTATTGTTGCTATTGTTCATGGTTTCTGCTTCAGTTCATGTAAATTTGTAAAGAAACTGAATGTAGTTGAACAACATTAAACCCCAACAAGATGGTCCAAGCAACCTGCTGCGTACAAGTCATTTTCCATCCAACCAATCCAGTGTAGATGCCACCCCCAAGCTGGGTTATGAGGCCACTGAAGTAAGGGAATCCAAGCTACAGGCTCACAGCACACTCAATCCAACCTGTTGCTCTCTTGACTCAGTGAATCTGCTCATTACAAAGCACTCCATGCATCTCATCCAGCCATCAAACAGCCATGGCACACTCTTCTACTACCCTACACAACACAAGGAAGGCCTTCCTCTTCTCTGCTCAAGAGTCCCTTGTGGATATTCTTCATTTCTGGTGCTCTTTAGTGTAAGCAGAAGAGTCCAATCTTGTGTATGTTTTCTGGGAATAATCTAAAAGAATAATTCCTGGTTCTCAAACAACCAATTCCTCTTTCATGGAGCTGATTTTGGTCATCTTTAGATTTCTGGTTAATTAGCAGCCAATGGAGAATGCAACATGAGAGTCGGAAAGCTTGAATGTGAGAATAGTGAGAATGAAGGAATCACTGGCTGTTTTATTCAAAATAGAGGCATTCCTTAAATCTGTTGAAGATTATGATTTCTAAACAAAGATTGTTACACTGAATCCATTCTACAGTCGAGCAAAGAAAGCCTAGAATGCCCTGAAATATTTTCAGAAACAGACTTGAAAGCAATTCATTATATAAAGATTGTTTTTTCTGTCGTACAAACAGGCAGATATACATAACAGATTTATTTACAAAAATAATAGAAGTTTAAATTGTTCAATTATAACTTATCGAAAAATGTTGGAGTCCACCCTGTTCATTATGAAATAAAGAAGAGCGAAGCTGATTATTTGAAACGCCTACAAGAGGCTATCTTTTTTAATCAACTATTCAGCTTTCCAGCACGGTTTCTGAGTTGAGTACTCCACCTGTCAAGCTCAACTCCATCCTTCTTTATTAAGAAGAGATGGCGATATATTTTTGTTTAGGTCGATTTCAGAAGAGTTGGACAAATGACACAAGTTTCAGGATTTGGTAACATGAAACGTTAAAAATACAATAGTTTCTTATATTATCATTGTAATCATCCTTCTAAATTTTTTTATAGGTAATCGTTAGAAGTTAAAACTAGTATTATGTTGTTGGAATATTAATACTCCAATATTAAAATTGAATTGTAATAAAGTCATGATGCTATTAATGACTTTAATAAAATTATATTAGAATATTTATTAATAGGTGGTTAGGACAATTAGGTAGTATATAGTATATACTATAACCACCACTTCAATGTAATAAAAGGGGATCCTCTTCATTGTATAAGATCGCTTAAAATAACTCTTCGTATCCTCTCCCTTTCATATACATTGTTAAAAGTCCAAAGTTCTCCATCTCTACAGCTTGTACAACCTAGTATAATAATAGAGATGATATCATTTGGATAACACTTAAGTCATCATATGTTGGCTTTTGAAAAACACAATATTTGTAATAAATAATATAGTAATACTATATGTTAGTCAAATATAGATAAACAAAAATAAAAATATTTGTATATATATATATGAAAGATTTGATATGTATTATGTACACATAATATAAAAACTGCTATATAGAAACAAAAAGAGACATTAAATTTACACATAAATAGAAATACTTTAGATATGTTATTTACATCAAAAAAAATTGTTATATTGCGAATATAAAATTTTTAACAATAATCAAAATTGTATTTTTACATATCCATATCTCCATAGATTCTACATGGAAGGGATTTGATTCCTCTTGACATTTAATAGAATGGGGTTAATATGTGTTATCGCGCAATTTTTACTTTGATGGAAGGGAAAAGGCGTAATGGGAGACTATCCTATCACTGTCACCTCATCAGAATGTCTCTTTCTATTTAGGGTGGTAGGCCCACGGGAGACGTCCCTGGTGACCTGGGGTTTTGAGAAGGCAAAGGATTAAGGCCAACTAAAAGTTTCCCTCTCACAAGTCACCACCGATCAGAAAGTCCGGTTAAAGAGTCAATAAAGATAATAGCAACCAGAAATGTACCTGCCCGAAACAAAGCAACATGAAACTATATTTGCAAGGTCACTTGTTGGTTAGTACTTCATATAATCAGAGACTTTCTCAATAAAAAGCAATTGACTAATATATTGACCAAGTAAGCAAAGATGTATAGTAGCAATAATCACAATATGATACTTCACAATAAATGCTTTTAAAGAAGCTTCAAAATGAGCAAGAATGATTTATCATCAATGTCACGACACCAACATTCATCCGAAGCAAATACCACTATGCATTAGCCAATCTTTCAATTGCTTAAAGAAGCTTAAAATGCTACAAAAGTATAACTATAACTCAAATGGATAATAGCAGCAATGAGGTTAGTAGGTCAATCTAAGCTAGGGTTAGAAGGTATTAGTAGTTGTTCAAAGATTTTGGATGTTTGAAAGTTGTGATCAAAACACTCAAGCAAGAAGTCTTAGACCAGTGCAATCATAGGGCAAATGGAGTCAAAAATAGCGACAAGAATTGAAGGAACAATATGATAATAGTAGGGCCAAAGACAAGAGGAATTTGATGGATGAAGTGTTGGTAAGTCAAGGCTTCAACCATCAAACCCTAGGGGAAAACGGCTACTAAGGTGTAGGTAACCCTAGGCCTTAGTAGGTTTTCCTCCTTTAGCTCAATGACAAAGTAAAAAACAGCTAGGGTGAAAAACAAAAGATAGGGTGTTGCAATGGCAAGGCCCTATAAATGACTTCGACAGAGAAAACAACTCCTTGACATAATCTAGTAGGTAGAAAGCAATTAAAACAAGGACATTATTAACATGTGCTTATTTCCTAGGGTTTATTCCAGCAATTTCATTAACAAAATGCAAGTAAAAACTATAACCATTCAAGTAAGAGAAGGATTGCAGAAATTCACTTACATTCACCAAGTATTTATCAAGCCAAACCCTAGTTATAAACCATCCACCAAGAAAAATGCCAAAGATCACCAAAATAAGCCTCCTTCAACAAGTGTGCACTAGTAATTTCAGCCAAAACCCTAAGAAGGGCGCAAATTTCAGACCTCACACAAGTGTGAGTGAAAGATGATGAGAAAAAGAGAGTTTTAGCTCTCTATTTATACAATAGTAATGACCTTAATTTTATTTTTAGGTCACAAAAGGTCGACATGGCCAAATTTACATCAAAATATTGTTTTACACTAAATGTCATAATTAAAACCCTAATCAAGCATAAAAGGTGACGTCATTCCCTTTTAAGGTGACGTTAGGCCCTTTTAGGGCAACGTTGACCTCCTGGAGCAAAACGTTAGGCCTCCTTGGGCCTTCGGAACCTGCCACACGTGCCACTTCGCACATAACTGCCTCCCAAAACCTCCATAAGCGTTGGATGACGTCATAGGTGTCATGGGCCTTCCAAGGCCTACGTCCTGGTGGAAAAGGCACAACCCCCCTGGGTACGGGCCTACCAAGCTGCATCTGGTGGAACGTCTTCCTCTTCTCCGGTACAAATCCTCTGATCTATCTTTGCCCCCTGCTGGGGTCTCAGCATCCATCTAGTGGGATTTCAACCCCATAGAGGTCCGAACTAATCATCTCCCCATGTGTACCTGCCCATCGGGTATGGTCCTGCACATCAACAGATACGCCCTCCATGGGCTCATAAGTCACAGGGATCATAACAATGCCAATCACATCTAATCATCAAGTTTATTAAACATGTGCATAAAACCCCTTTTACCTGGACAAGTGTTCAAAGACATTATACTAATCTACAAGCCAAGTTTGTAGGAAACGCTAGGATGTCCTATTAGGCTAATGCTCACTGGATGTGGGGTGTTTCCAAGAGAGATCAAATCCAAGCCATGTGAGTGGATGAAGTGGATAAGGGATGTCTGGGCAAGGGGTGCAGTGATAA
>JASDQU010739757.1:323011-334831 GCA_032191745.1 Picea mariana | reverse complement strand
ACTCTATGGTGTGAGTGACTTATCCAGCATCATGTCTAATTACTCAGATGAAGTATGGTTTTGAGAGATGATGCAGCTGATGGTGATGGTGATGCTCATGATCTAGTCATGAAATAGTCTAGATAACTATATTGATGCTACCAGGTAAATGTTATGTTTTGTGCTCAAGTCCATTACCTGTAAATACCTCCCTAGATAGGAGGGAGTGCTAATATTATGGTAGCTGGGGGAGGTATTTACCTCCACGTGTGAACCTGACGAGAATAGAAGACTCCAGAAAGCAAGAGAAAACCCTAATGAGTTGGCTAATAACCCTAGAAGTCTTGTCGGCTCAAGAAGATAATTTATATTAGGTTATTAGCCTCCAAGAGAAGAAGTTGGCCAGAAATAATAATAATATACTAAACAGACACATATCGAGAAGGAGAAGTCGGCCCTAGGAAATCTGGAAGAACTAGTATAAATACAGGGTGCNAGGTATTTACCTCCACGTGTGAACCTGACGAGAATAGAAGACTCCAGAAAGCAAGAGAAAACCCTAATGAGTTGGCTAATAACCCTAGAAGTCTTGTCGGCTCAAGAAGATAATTTATATTAGGTTATTAGCCTCCAAGAGAAGAAGTTGGCCAGAAATAATAATAATATACTGAACAGACACATATCCAAAAGGAGAAGTCAGCCCCAGCAAATCTGGAAAAACCAGTATAAATACAAGGTGCCAGTTCTTATTTGGCAGCATCTCAGAATTACAGTTCCCAGTTTGGTGCGCACTGCAGTTCCCAGTTTGGTGCGCACATGTGGAGGAGGACTGCAAGTGCAGCTGCAGTAGCAGCTAGTTTTCAGTATGAGCTTGGACTATCTCTTGGCTAGGGTTTGGACTATCTGATCATTCTTTTGTGATGCGCTATCCTTGGGGAAAGGTGTGCTACCCTTTGTTTGGCTATCTAGCCTAGGGTTTGCTTCCAAAGGAATTCTCAGTCAAGGTTAAGGTGCTCGGAGGGTGGCTTCAGCTAATGGTTGGGTGACGAGGGTATCGTCAATGGTAAAATGAGCACACCATCTTCTACATTCTAACATTCCAACCACCTATAAAATAATGCATACGACTGCTCGAGGGTATTCCTCCTAGAAGACCACCCTTATAGAAGAGTTGCATTTTGTTTCAATGGTAAACTAGAGAGAAATGGAAAACCTAAAATAATGACACCGACATATTGGATTAAGGAATATTACATAGAGGAGGAGAAGGAAATGGCATAATTTTTTGATTCAAATGGATAACCTATGTTTGATGATCCCAAGTTTTTCAACACCTATATTGAGAAAATTTCCATTGGGATGAAAAGGAAATTTTCAATTTATGAGCTTCCATATTGAGAGCATATTAAGATTGACCACTTACTATATCCCATGCATATATTAAAAAATGTTTCATCTTCTTTATGGAGGAACATATCATCAAATAAAAGTGACACATTGGCTATTATGAGAGATATTATTACTTCCAATACTAAAAAGATACATTGGCCAAGAAAATAAAGTAGAGGAGATGTTGGTCCCTCTTGGTATTTTAAACAAGGTGATGTCCTATGGATTTCGAAGATAGATGATTATTCTATGGTGAAGGGTGTTATATTGGGTGTGAAGTAACCTTCTTTATATGGGTCTATTTTACGACATTTCTTTATTGTAGAAGGTCATTTATCAGGGTTTAAATCACATGACCATCTGAACCTTTTAAGGGTATGCATGTGGAATACATTATTTTTCTTCTATAATGTCAATAAAAATATGCTATGCACTCATGATTTTTTGGAAATTAACGATGTGTGTGTCTATTTTTCTATGTCATTATCTTTTTCTTGTGCATGGTTGTCTAAACCATGACTTCCCTTAGGACCTGCGATGTTCCATATCAAAATTATCTAAATTTTTATGTTGGATCACATCAAAAGAGATTCATATGGTTAGCATTCCACGGTGGCGTCAAAATATAGTTGAGATTGTTTGTATGTTTGAGAATTAGGAATTTCCCACGAGTTTTATGGACTTGCAATTCCATCTTCTAATTCACCTACCTAATGAGGTTGAATTAGTTGGGGTGCTCTCATGTCATTGGATGCTCTTTTTAAAGAGGCACATGAAGAAATTGAAGGTGTTTTTTTCAACAAAGGGAAAAACTAGAGGGATCTATGGTAGAGGGGTACATAGTATATAAGTTTTTATATTATCCCAGTGAATACATCAACGAAATTGATGACATGTGGGGGGTAGTGGTTTGGAGAAACCAATGGGATGAGGACAAAATGGAAGGGGAGCTACTCCAAATGAATGAAAAATGGTGCTTGATAAAGAGAAAGTCATTTATATTTTGTCAAATTTGTATAGAGTAATTGTTTACACTGAAGTTGATAATATATATTTGATATCATGTTATTAATTTTGAATTCTTGCATACATCATTAAATTCATAAATTGATGCCCTCGATATAAAATTTCTTTACAACATGGAGGAAACGTGACCATGGGTCACAGTGTATGAAGAGAAAAGAAGGAAATGGGATAGTGAAAGGAAATCATTTACATGGTTGAATGGTAGAAACATGCCTTATCCTGATCATTTAAAATAAAATATGCCAAAAATATATCCCAACAGTTGTTTGGTTGACCATATACAAGAGAAATATGGTGTGTCTGGTCGTAACCCACATGGACAATAGATAGATGCACTAAACATAGAGACTAGGTGCAAAAACTCTATAATAGCCTCTCTGATTACCATGTTCATTTGATAATATAACATATTTGAATTGTACCATGTATTGTGTTTTTATTAATGCTCGGGTTATTAGACATATGACATTGTCCTTTGTTCACATTTTTACAGTTGCATTTGTTCCCATCTATGTGGGCATATGGATATCATTTTTTCATTTATGATATCAGTGATCAACACATCACACAAGACTATGGAATGGAGGTCAAGTTCGACCAATTTATTCATGTTATCTACCATGATCAAAACCTAATAGAGGGCAAGTTAGGTTACATTGGAAAGATACTAGAGATCATGCTTGAGTGGAATTCTAATCCGGATTTATGAGTGAAACAAAATGAAACACAGATCTATAAGATTAACACAGAGATACAATGAAAAATAACAAAGATACATTGAAACTTAACTTCTATTCAATAAAGAACTCTGTTGAAACTGTAAAATGTAGAATGAAACAATCTTGCTCGAACAGTGGTAGCTAATCTCTGAGAAGAGATGTGGCATCTATGCGCATTGTCCTAAGCACATTACAATGAGGCCTCCATGCCTTTTTAGCATCAAGAATTAATAATAAAAAAACATAGGCATCCAAAAACCTAACCCTAGGAGATGAAGCATCAAAAGTCATGTGGGCCCCGATGGGGTAAGTTGGCACATCAACTTCCCTAGGTTGTAATTTTTGCATACGATCTTCGTTTTAGGCGAACGATAGCCCGTTGGTAAGGTCTATCCGAGGAATACACATGTTTCCATCACATTATAACTCTGTCTACACTATGACTATGGAGATTTCAAAAAACGTTGTTTAGGGCCTCAAAACGGCCCCGAAAATTTAGGACCCGAAAAGCTAGAAAAAAATTGCCAAGATGAAAATTGTATGTGATCCAATTGGAAGAGGTGGGTGGCCACCGATATCCACCTAGATCAATCCTCCCCCCTTATGAAGCAATGGTATCCATTGATTTTAGTTCCCCCTTCATAGGACAAAATTTCTATTGAATTTGGCCCGGAGTGAGCCACTTTCCTTGGCGTAGGAGCTACCCCACTTTGACAACACGATAAAGCTGAAGCTTATGTTGGCAAGTTCTCTTAACTTCTGTGTCCATGATATGATCAGTGGATTCATGTTCCAAGCATTCATGTTTGAGCTATGTCGGTGTCAACTATTCTTCTATCTCTAAGGTGTCCAATAATGATGGAAAGTATGGTCAAAGGAGGTCCACATTAAACACTGGGTCCAAGCCAAGGATGGGGGGAATATTGACCTCAAAATCATTGTCACCCACAACCTGAGTGATGGTGTAGGGTCCATAACGGAGTGGAAGAAGCTTCCGATGGGGTCCCTTAAGGCGTTCTTTCTGCAAGTTCTACCAAACTTTATCTCCCACCTAAAACTTGTGTGGCACCCGGTGTTGATCATGGTCTTGTTTGTACTTGAAATTGGACTTCTAAAAAATATCTTGAACCTGTTGGTGGATGTGTTGGATTCGTTCAATGAACCGGGTGCCTTTTTCAGCTTTGGTTTGAGCATGGGATGATTCTTCATGTGTGGACGCAAGGGGTAGTGCAACATCCATGGGACCCAATGGTTGAAATCCCAACCCCACCTAAAAGGGGTTGTGGTCGGTTGAGCTATATATGGCTATGTTGTAACTGTGTTGAACATAGGGAAGAATCTCATCCCATGTGCGCAGATGCTTGGAATTTTACATGTGTAATATATGCACAATCATCTTGTTGACGACCTTAGTTTGGCCATCTGTTTGGGGGTGGAAGGCAATAGATTTGGTGAGCTTGGTGTCCGATCGTGACTAGAGGCTCAACCTGAATGTGCTGAGGAACTGATTATCCCAATATAATATGATGGTTTGTGGTATCCGAAAATGTACCCACACTTGTTCAAAGAATATCTTAGCAGTGGCCTCTCCTGTGATGCTCTTCTTAGAAGTGGCCAGAATCTCCATCTTGGAAAATTGATCAACAACCATAAAAACATAGTCATTTATTTTCTTGGTTGAAGGAAGGCCTGAAATATAGTCCATCGAGATGGATTCCCAGGGCCTATCGGGAGTATTTAGAGGGGTGTACATGCCTTGTTTCTTAATGGTTGGTTTGGAAATGGCACAGGTTGTGAATGACTTGATATACTTGATGACATCCTGTTAAAGTTTCGACCAATATAAATGTTGTTGTAGTACTACCACTATATTTTCTATGCTAAAGTGTCCTGCCACCCGACTGTCATGAGCTTCCCAAATCAGCTTCGATCGCTCACTTGATGGGATGCAGAGATGGACCAGATGGAAAAACAACCCATGTTGAATATGGAAATAAATGACAACTATGTTTGTTCCCATCATATGGTAGGTAGTGGTGAAGTCAGGATCTTTCTCATAGAGTGGGGGGCATTTGAAGGTCTCATGTTCGTAGGAGTGTATCACCGTGGTTAGTGTTGCAACTGGAGGTCGATTGAGGTAGTTAGCGACATGGTTGATGCTCCCTGTATTATACTTGATGTTGAGATGAAACTGCTAGAAGTATGTGGACCACTTTTTATGGCAGTCGCTCTGTAATTTTCCTTGTGTCTGCATGAATTGCATAGGCTTATGATCAGTGTGGATAATTGTCTCCTACCCGAGAATGTAAATCCTCCACTCGCGGTAGGATTATACAATGGAGTACATTTATTTGTCCTAAGTGGGGTACTTATGGATGGTATCTAATAGTGTCTCACTATGATAGGCCACGAGATTTTCGTGTTGAGTGAGAATTGCACCCACAACATAGTCTAAAGCATTTTTCTCAATCTCAAAAGATTATTTCAAGTCGAGTAATGAGAGCACCGTGGCTGAGCACAAGTGCTGCTTAAAATCATTGAATTCTTTCTATTGAAAATGGACCCACATGAACTTTTCCTTGTCACCACCCCTGGTCACTTGGCTAAGGGCCCATGCAATGTGGGAGAATCCCAACACGAAGTTGTGATATAAATTGTCAAGGCCTAAGAAGCTTTGAATCTCAGTGAGTGTCGTCAAGGATGGATAGTCACGAATGACCTAGATCTTGGATGGATTGACATGCACCCTGTGCTCATTAACAATGCATCCTAGATATTGAACCCTTTTCATGTTGAAGGATCATTTTTCCAAATTTTCATATAGCTTGTGTTGTTGCAGAGTGTGTAGAACTTGTTGAATATTATGTAAGTGTTCCTCGTAACTCTTGTTGAATACAAGGATTTCATCCAAACACACCACCAAAAAAGGGCATGACCAACCATTCAAAAATATATTATTTGGATTTGAAGGCAGTCTTCCATACATTTGTCTACTCTATTGGGACCTGGTGGTAGCCATACTTTAGATCAATCTTACTAAAGAATTTGGCCCCCTAGAGTTGGTCAAGGAGATCATCAATTCAGGGAATTGGGTACTAGTTTCAAACTGTAATTGTATTTAGGGCCCAATAATAAATGTAGATTTGTCAGGTCCCATCTTTCTTCTGCACAAGCATGATTGGGATTCCACAAGGTGATGGTCTTGGTCAAATGTGCCCCTTTTTGAGCATCTCTTGAATCTAGCGCTTGATTTCCTCATTTTCTGAAAGAGAGCAGTGATAGATTGACCCATTGGGTAGTGGTGCATCAGGGATCATATCGATTGAATTCTTGACCTGACAGTGCAGAGGTATCCTAGTGGGTGAGGAGAAGATGTCTTCATATTCTTCAATGACCTTATCCAGTTACTTTTGTTGCATGGAGAAACCTTCCATGGAGGCCATGGATGTGGCTTCAACCTTCCACTCACTTTGAGCATGAATTATGAAGAAGACAAACTTCCCGGTCTGAGAGATAACCTTTCTGCATTTCTTGGTAGAGATCAATGAAATGGTAGTAGGTGGGACTACCTCGGGTATCCTATAGAATTTCTTGTCCAAAGTAATAATAACACTACAAGGCCTAGACTCATATACAACATGAAATTTCCATAAATAAGGTTGGCCCAAAATAACATCACAAACTTCAAGGGGGGAAACATCACACAATAACTCATCATTGAAGGGCTTGATGTCGTAGGGTAGGAAACATTGTTGGTTGATGCAAAGATCGCTCCCTTGGCGGAGCCATCCGATGGTGTATGGCTATGTGTGTGGTGTTGTAGGCAAAGCCAACTGCTTGACGAAAGGGTAGTATTGTTCCTTAATAACATCTCTGAAAGAACCCCAAGTGGGTGCGACTGCAAATAATGGAGATTCATCTATTTCCTTTTTCTCACATAAAGTCTCCCACCAATATTTGACATGGGGGATAGCCTTAAGGAGCGCAAATATAATATTTTCTCTATCGGAAAATTTATGGACAGATAAATACCCTTCTAGAAGGTTTAACCATTTTTCTACAGCATCTGCATTTATCTTACCTTCAAATATAGGAATATAAAAATTGATCTATACCTTGAAGGGGGTGGCACCTCCGCTCAAGGAAGATGCATTGTCTGTTGGTAGTCGTCAAAGGATTTGCACAAAATTATCCATCATCTCATTCCCCTGTCACACAAGGTCTTCTTTGAGAAATAGTTTGAATGGGTCTCTTGCCCCATCGTCTCTCTTTTCTTCCCCCATGGGAGATTTTTCAGGTTCGACAAGGCCGATCTTGCAAAGGCTTAGCTGGTTCGAGTCCCAACTGCTTATACCCTGACCTTGTTGGGGACATGCCACATAAAAAAATGAAGAGCATACTGCTATGATACCACTGATCCGGATTTATGAGAAAAATGAAATGAAGCATATATCTATAACATTAACACAAAGAGTGAACAATAATATAGATATAATGAAACTTAAATTCTATTCAATAAAGAAATTTGTTGAAATTGTAAAATGCAGAATGAAACAATATTTCTCGAATGGTGGTAGCTAATCTATGAGAAGAGATGTGGTGGCTACGTGCATTCACCTGATCACATTACAATGAGGTATTCAGGCCTTTTTAGCATCAATAAGTAAGCAGAAAACCCTAGACATCCAAAAACTTAACCCTAGGAGATGAAATGCCAAAATTCATGTGGGACCCGATGCGGTAAGTTGGTACATAAACTTCTCGAGGTCATAAATTTTGCAGATGATAACTGTTTTTTAAGTGCATGATATCATGATATTGCAAAGGCTCAACTGGTTCGAGTCCTAACTGCTTATAGAGGGTGTGTTGCACCTTTGTTTTCAATGCAACATTTTTCCAAGCCCATTTATTGTCTTTTGTTCTTTTAAGATGTTTCTAGGTTGATGCCAAGGTGGGGCTTCTACCTAAGAATGAAAAATAGTGCCCATATTAACTCTACCCTGGTCACATCATGCTTCCTCAAGTTGAAGACAATGTGTGGGGATTCTACCTAAGCATGAAAAACATTGCCCACACATAATCCACCTTGGTTGGCATTTTTTATTAGTTATTTTTAAGGGTCCCGTCAGTTTCTTATGAGAGACATTTCATTGTCCTCGGGATCCCTGGGTGAGCATATAGAAGTTTCATGATTGGATTTTGTCTTTTTCTAGATACAAGCCTCTGGGATATCAACCCCTTCTTCCCATGAAATGAGGGACAATCCCTTCTTGGGTCATTACACCCAAAAATCCCAAAAGATAAGGAGATTAGAAGATGAAGTGTGGAAAGTGAAAAGTATGGTCAGTAATGGTACGATGACCTATCAAGAGGAGCTCCCATTAGCAAGCATATCCCTAAGGATGACCACTTACTAGAGCACAATGTCAACCACAAAGGTGAATCAAGGCAAAGAGCATAATTTCCAAGTAGACGTTACATAATCAAAAGTAGTTTAAAATGAAACAAACTCAAATGCCTCAGATATTGAAATGAAACGCACCATAATATCTAAATTTTACCTCATGGAGAAAGACCCAATTTCTTCTGGAAGCCATCTGGTGTGATGGATACTCTCATTATGAACTTGAGATCTGTGGTGGTGAAGCAGGCCTCTATCTGTGCAAGTGGACACTGCTGGTCAAGTTTTCTCTCGGTACTCCATGTCTGCAACCTGAGGGCCTCGGGACATCATCTCCTTAGTTATCCATAGAAATTGGGGATAACAATTCGATCATGGTAGTTGTGGATAAATTGAGCAAGGCTACCCAATTCATTCTGGTCAATTCCACTTGCAAGGAAATAGATATTTCCAGTATCTTCATGAAAGAAATATTCATACTACATGGGATGCCTAAGAAAATTATATCTGATAGAGATTCAAAACTCACCTCAAAATTTTGGAAATATTTGTTCACAGTGGAATGAAACTGTTTTTTATGACAACCCACCACCCTCCAACTGATGGGAAAATAAAGAGGGTAAACCGAGTGTTGGAAGACATGTTGAGGATGCATGTGATGCATCATCCCAAGAAATGGGAATAGTATCTACCCCTGGTAGAATTTTCCTACAACAATGGCTACCAAGAATCTTTGAAAATGAGTCCTTTTGAGGCCCTCTATGGCAGAAAACGCAATATCCCAATCAGTTTGGATAACTCGATGGAAAACATTACACTTGGACCAGATATGTTAATTAAGTGATGCACAAATTGGAAAATTTTCACTTTCAAGGAATGAGCTCCTGTAACACCTATGTTTCCCCTAGTCTGTAAATATAAGCATTATTATGACAAAACTTTAGAAAGATATTTTATGTGATCAAGGAAAAACAATGGACTTTGATTTATTTTTATATTATACATATTTGATTTTAATATAATAGAGAAATGTTGAGCTACTGTTGAAGGGATGGATTTCATAGGTTACAATGTCATGACAGAAATGGTGCAAGAGGTAGGAATTTACTTATGGATATGAATCTGTCAGGAAGTACCTTGTATAATTAAAAATGGTGCAGACTCGAACTGTCCTCGGCCCTGAAAAATGACTATCAATCAAGCTGGCAGTTGGAGTAGTCCCCTGGGAAGGTTAAGGAAGGATGGTAAAGGTACCATCAGGAAACTCCTGACACAACCCACGAGATCTTGGGGAGGATAATATAGGAAAAAGGAGGGCGTAGGGATGGAGAAAAAGAGAACACACACGAATGGGAATAGAGGGAGAGAAGTTGGAGATAGACATGTAAGAGAATTTGAAGAAAATCCCTCGGAAACCTTGAAGACATCCTCTTGTGACATTGTACCCTGGCTCAGGGGTGGATGGTTGTAGTAGAGCATAGCACAACCTTTCCGACAGTTGGGTAAAGAGCGGTTCACCATATAGCAATGGCTGACATATCTCGTAAATTTTAGATAAGTGCCTTGTATTGATTTTGTGTATTAATTAGAGTGTATGAATGGATTTGATGGATCTGTATAATTAATTTGAATTCTAACTGCGTAATTATGCAGATGTCTTATGTTTTCATAGAATCAATATATATCAGTATGTGAAGCTTGTGTCTTGGCTATAGATGGTCTCTGTATATATGGAAATAACTGCAAACATAAATTTATAAGATGTTTCTATGATCGGTAATGTGGGAGGGAGTACGCACGACTGTATATATATATGGGTATAAGTGTATGCCCTTGTCTGGTGTGGTATTGAAATTTTGACAGCGCGTGAATACCCTAGAGTATGAAAAAACCAAGGGACCTTGAGTGAGTAAATGAAATGCCTTGGAACCCAGGCGAAGAACTCTCGAAACCCAAAAAACCTACAAAAGAATGTGAGAAAAATCCTCGTAAAAATGGCTAAGCCGAGACTCGGACTGTTAAGACAGTGGATGAGACCTAATTCCCTTTGGAGGATCCTGGCCATAGATTTGGAATGATAATTAAATATGGGCCCTTTATCAGGATGAAGTCGAGACGATATCACAACCATTGATCTGGTGGAGCAGAGAGATCTCAACCCTCCATCAACATTGAGTATGAATCCCATGGAGTGTGCACTCTAAAATCAATGAGGTCTGTTGATATATAGGAGAGTGTCCATGTATGATCTTGGACCGTTCTATCCATTGTGGTTAATAAAGTCGGAGTCTCATGGCCAGAATGGCCCCAGATTCCAAGGTGGAGGCAGTCTGAAAAGGGAAATCTGAGGGACAATCTATGTGGTGAACCTACCTGGTTCACTAGTTAAATATTCCAAAATACTTGGAACAAAATGTAGAAATCCATATAGGATAATAAATTATATATTGAATAATAAATGTATAAGAATATGAATGAGATATCGATTATAATGACAATGTGTGCCATATATACCCATGCTCCATTTCATTAATAGACATGTCTTTCAGATAAGACACGTCTTTTCATTATGATGTATTTAATTGTTATTATTTAATGATTATTTATTTATATCTGTACATTCTATATATATTTATGTTTGGTACAATATAGGTCATCCATCAGGGTAAGACCCACAAAAAACCTTTGTTGTAGATCATAGCAGGTCACGTTTGAATGAGACCAAGTGAATAGGTGTTGTCTTCATGACGTATCATGCTGACCAGGACCGCCAGTGTGTCTAGAGGGAACACATGTCAGTCGGTTATTGAAGGAAGGACCGAGGGGGGAAACCTTTGTCGGACCCAATTCCCTCGAAGAATCACCCTTATCGGTTGATCGTTGGATCCATGGGTGGGTATATATCCATTGTCGATTAGAGATCGTAGTAGTAAGAGAGAACCATGTTCAGGTTTGTAATAAGACTCCGACAGAGGATACTATGAACAATGATATGGTTCGTCGATCCATCGGGGAAAAAAAACTTGGAGTGATCATGACTAACCCTCGCAGTGGAGTATTCAGGGTCATTTGGGCCACTAATGCGAAAACACCCTAAAGGCGGGACTCTAATGGGGTAATCTTAATCATCCATCAAACCCAACTGAAAGAAATCTTGATCATGGTTATGGGTGATCCTTCGAGACGAGGCTAAGAGGAAGTGTCTTCATGCAGACAAGCCGAGACATGTCCTCCAATGTGCAGAGGACATGTTTCACTACCCAAATGGACAAGTTGGGTACTTCGATGAGGATGTATACGCCATGT
>JASDQU010739757.1:278206-297694 GCA_032191745.1 Picea mariana | reverse complement strand
GAGGTTGAATTCACTGCCAAGGATATAGTTCTGTCTGGGTTGTTCTTGCTTTTACCAGTCCAAAAAATTGAGGAGATTGCTTTTTTAATTAGGGAATTGAGGTCCATATACAAAGGTGATGAAGCGATGCATGTTCATACCAATGAGGTGGTAGGAAGCTGAGATGGATTTTCTAGTGGTGGTGAAGTCATTAAGAGTGATAGTTGAAGGATCCCAAGTGATTTCAAGTCCACCTGAGGCTCTAGCTGCATCCACTGCAGTGGATTTGTTATTTTTCCAGAGATGAACTATCATAGTTTGAAGAGTCTTGCTAGTGCTTTTTATTTCCTGAATCATGAGGATTGTGGGTTTTTCCTAGTATATTTTTCTTCAGAGCATTTTGTGTTTTCTAAGACCATTTATGCCCCTAATATTCCAAGATATGACTTTCATTGGGAACCTTGAGTGTTGGAGGAAAATAATCCAATTACCTGGCCCTATTTCCCTGACTCTACTAACCTGGAACCCAAGGAGGCAATGCGTTGAAGATCTGTCTTGCGCCTATGCTTCTTGAAATCTTTGACTTTTTTTTTTCAGATTGGTGGGTGGGTTGTTTTGTATCCCCATTCAGCCACACAGTTTGGCTTTGTGGAGTACTTATTTAAGGAGGTGGATATTCTTTGGAGTGATCGTGTGGAAGGCGTGTTTTCTGCATGCATCTTCTAGTCCTAGGAAATCTAACTCGACCAGATCTAGATCTCCCATATCTTCATCCATTAACATATCTAGGTCATAAATGGTGGATCAAATTAGGTTCTGTGTGGGTGGCATTGAGGACGGATTAGGCAGGGGAATGTTCAAGGTGGATGAGGAATCTAAGGTGGGAGTGCTTTCCTAGTTTTGCATGGGTTCCTGGTGCTTCTTTTTGGGGGCTGAATAGAGGTCTTATTCACTATGATCCTCCCCGGGAATTTGTTGGGCCAGTACTTAAAAACTATTGCTTGTATAAAGATCTTTGGATTTGGCTGTAGTGTGGGGTTTTTGGGCATTCCTTCTCCGAGTGGGGATTGTGCGAAAATCGTCTTCATCCAAGAGTGTTGTGTCTTTTGGAGTTGTAGTTTAATTGTTCTGAGGGAAGTCTCGGAAGAGTTTCCCATGTTCATGTAATTTGCGGCATCTGAATGGTACATGCTCATAATCCAGGGTTTCGATCCATTATGTATCTTCATGGGCGAGACATATAAAGTATGGAAGGGATTTGGTGATGTGCATGTAGATGCAGATCCTGGCATAGGAAGTGTATTTGTTGGTTTTAGTTTGCTCTACTATTTTGACAAAGTTTCCTAGAGTGTTACCAACGTCTTTGAGGGTTTCATCATCCCAGTATTCCTAGGGTAACGAGTAGAGCCTAATCCACACAGGCACCCAGGTGAAGTCTTCCTTGTCTAGAATGAAGTGCTATATCCAGTTTCTGAGGTACAATCATGTCGAGTTGAAGAAGTAGGGGCCTCCTTCTAGTATTCGATCTATGTCATCCAACCATGTGAAGATGACGGTCAAGAATCCTTTTGAGCTTAGTTGGATGTCAAAGTGGGCTTTGGGTTTCCATTTTTCCACGATCCAGTTGAGCAGAGTGTGTTCTATAAGCCAGATTCCGATGAATTTTCCAATGAGCGCATAAGTTCTCATGTGTTCGATTTTGGCATTGATGTGATCTAGTGGAAGCTCAATCTGTGGTTGATTCTCGGATTTAGGAATGAAGGTGTTGTTATTGATGGATTTTGGGGCGGGAGGTGCCATGGATGGCTTTGCAGTTGTCGAAAAATCAATTGTATTGGGAGAAGACTGTTTTTATTGGATGGTTTCCTGGGCAGGAGGAATTTCTGAGACTTGTTTCAAAGAGATTCTTGATGGATCGCTTAAGAATTCTTTGTTGGAAAGGGAGGAGCCCGCGGCTCCTCCCTTGGAAGCGGCCATATGGGTCTGGAAATAGAGGCTAGTGGTGGATGGGACCTAGTTGAAGGTGAGGGAGGGCATGGAAAAAAACTAGAGTTAGGGTTCGGGCATCCGCTAGAAAGGTGGAGCAAGAGTACTACTAACTTTTGGTTCCTAGTCTTTCACTTCATGCATCTATATTCTATATCTTTGACACCATTCTTTGTTACTAAGCATCGATGTGTATATTATATTTAAATCACAGGTATGTATATTATATGTAAACCAAGGGCACATACTATAAACATACAAATCGTAAAATTTTGAAACAATAAAAATAATCATATGTATATTGTTTAAAGAACAATGTTTTTTTTTTAATATTTGGCACTAGTGCTTCCATATAATTAATAGCCACCAATGCGTATAAATCATTAAAACACGTTGCATTCTATATTATGGAACGCATAGTTTAGTGAATTCATAAGAAAACAATGCACCGATATGTATATATTTTAATTAATTGTTTTATTTTACAAATTTCCAATTAATCGTCTCAAAATTAAATATTTTTATAATAGTATTGTTTTTTATATTTTTGTTATTGCATTTTGATATAATGATTGTATTAATGTGTTATCCAATGGATTTCACCTTTGTTATTTGTAAGAATGTAAATCATCCACACATTAATTAATCATCAACGCAATATTTTAAATATCAAAAATGCAATAAAATAAAAAACCCATTTTATTGTATATGAATAAGATGTTCATTATCATACAAAATGGGAAAATGTAAAAGTCCAAAATAATCAAAATGCAACCAATATGTGATTGTTACACTTATTGGTAACATGTCCTCATGCAATTGGGACAATATGTCAATTACATTAAAAAAAATCCTTGATTTTCACATATAGATATTCCAAAACATAAAACTTGTAGTAACATTCAATTATTGATTGTCATTCATCACTTGAACTATTTCCATCGCTCGAGTTACATGCATGCTTCATTTCTTCATCACTTGTAGGTGATATTGTACTTTGGTTATTTAACCTAATTTTTTCTTGATCGACTTGTGTTTTATGTTCATCCTCTTCATGTTCTATTTACAAACATAAAAATAAAGTGTAATAAGTAAATCTATATTTATATAGTAGAATGTACATGATTGTGTAAATAAAAAAGTGTACCATAGTAGTGACAGTTTCATAAACATTACACATTCTTTCAAAGCCATGATGCATGCCATCTCTCAAAATCTCTTTTGCTGGATTCACTCCATACTTTGGTTCATGCATGTTTAATATGTTATGACAAAGCATAGTCAATATAATTGCTATAAAGGTTTCTTGTTGTTCCATTAATTATAAAATGAAGGAAATTAAACAAAATAGCTACTTACAAATTCTGCAGTTAAACCTTGATACTTGAACATATACTCACAACCCATACTTAATCCAATGTTAATCAATTCTGTGATTGACTCTTCTTTGTATGTTAGCACATATTAGAAGACATCCATTGATGAAATTGTATATTAATTATTCAAATATATCAGCAGTGCCCATTTCCATGTCTCCTCATGCTTCATACTCAGCAATATCCCCGCCATACACCTCATGATCCTCCTCCATTATTAGCCTCTGTGTCCCACAGTATGGTAGTGTTATCGGGTGTAGGTATTTCTTCCATATGTAGACATAGACATGTATATATATTTATACAAACCAACGATGGAAGTATTTATTTGACGTGGACGACATGGTTGGATGGAAATTCATTCGACATAAATATCGTTAAGCAGCTGAAAGGTCGGTTCATGACCTTCGCGCGTTGCCTTTGGTCCGTCTATCCTCTGAGTTTCCCTTCCGCGCAGTAGCTACGGTCCCAAGCGGGCAATTTATCGGGCAGTCTCTCGCTTTGTATGGCAATTAGACTAACAATTCAACCTATATGGAAAAGTCAAATTCCGTCGTTTGATCTTACATTGCGAGTATGTAAGACCATATTGCAAGTTTTCCCCAAATACTTGGTTTTTATTCTCCCCACTTAGGGAACCAGTCGTGGTACAATCAAGAAAGTCGTGGTTAATTTAGCACCTTGAGACCGTGAAGATTAAATAAATTTTGACTCATTTGATATTGTAAATAGAAAAACCAAATGGATTCAAGTTGTGGTGGATCCATAATGAAGCATCCCAAATAACTATGTATCTAACTAGGCATGCAATTTAAACTAGACCCATAGAGTGTGAAAATACCCCAAACAAGTACTTTGAAATATCAAAGTGAAACAAATTGATGACCAAAAAGAGAAATAGGAAAGGTGATAAAGGACCCTACTTAATCACTAGACTCAATTAAAGTGATCTAGCACAGAAAGACAATGGAGAGATATTGATGCCATCAATGTGCATGTCACAAATGGACACAACACAAAATTTGGTTACATCGTTACATCCCTAATGGCTAGGCATATGTGAATACTAAAGTGCAAAATCATTACACTGCATAAAGTATACAAGGTTTCAATCTATGTATCTTTCATTGTTATAGTATAATTATATTTCCAAGAGGTTTGACTGTACCACGAGGGATTCACTATGTTGACCAAATGTCTTATCACGTTCATTCATAAAGGGGGGTTTAAAATTGTGAAAAATAGGGTTAATATATTGTAGGTATTGAGGGTGGGGATGTAGGGTACAAGGGGATTTATAGGTATTGGGGGGCTATAAAAAGGGGCATCTGGTAAAAATAAGGATTTTTTTATTAGAAATATGTATTGGGAGGGGGGTCCAAAAAGATATTTTGGGAGGTATTTTTCAATATCTAGTGAAATTAGAGGTATTCTTTGATGTCCCATGAACACACATGCTATGTCATAGATTCACTAAGTGGATACACTATGGATTCTACATATTCTTCTCTATATTTGGTTTAGGATTTCCATTGTGAGTAGTTTTGAATCTAATGGATTGTATTTATGTCTAGGTTTGGTTACGTCAAAGGCATCATTTAGGGAGTGACATCCCTTAAAAGGTCATCTTGAAACTTGTCGTCCAATATCAAAGGTTTTTGAAAATCATCTCTCCATGTGTCCTCTCAAACTTTTCATTATTTTTCTATGGTCATATATCCCCTTTATCTGAGAATTTCAAACCACCACTCTGATCCAATCTATTCGAGTTTTCCTACCATATTTGATCTGATAAGTTTTCCCTTTCGCCTTGGAAATTTATAATGTGTTTGAAGTGTTATAAATAATTTTTTTATGCATTTATTGGAGGAAGAAGACACTTCTACTCTTGGGCTTTGCTAATTCCAATAGCATATACCTCTAAGCATTGATGTCAAGTATGCTCTTCACTACAAGGAAAACACCGTGTATCGTAGGTTTTTACAAATATTTTTAGTGTTACAATATTTGGAAAAATTTCCAAAAAAACCCTTCGCTAAAACCTCTGCTATTTGAAGTAAAGGTTTTAGCGAAGGCTTAATGGATGTTTCATATAACTAAAAAAATTTGGGTGGGTGGAGGTTTTTTTTCTATGCTTTTATTGTTAAAGTACACTAGTGTGCTCTTCTTTAAAATGCATCAGTGCACACATAAACTAAAAAGCATATGTGTTGTTATAGTTATCATGCATTGGATTTATCATTTTGTTGTATGCAACACCAATGCTCTTATAATTTTTATGCATCGGTTCTACATTGTTTGTTTATGCAGCACTAGGGATTTCTAAGTTTATGTATGCACTGGTACTTTTATTTTATGTGTGTTCGAGTCCTTGTACAATTTGTATGTGTTGGTACCTATATTACCATGCGCACCGAAGGCTAGTGAAATTTTGAATATTCGAGGTGAGACATCGACGCCATTCTTTGTTATTTTTTGTAAGTTTGATATCTATTCTATTAAAATATAGTGGAGTAAAGTACAATCAAGAAAATTCAGAGTAGACAGAGATTTTCCTTAGTGGAAAACCAGTGGTGGAATTCTGCCTACCCTTAATGGGAAACCAGGCATACCCCAAAAAATAAAACTGAGATTTAGTTATTTGAGTGTCTTGTACTCGAAACTAGAGAAGTTTGCAAATATTTAAATAAACTTGAAAAAAATTGAGAATTGGTACCAAGGCCTGAATATCAAGGATGGGTGCCATCCATGGTATTTTATTTAATGACTGGGCAGCCATAAAATTCAATGTCATTATCGTTAGCCAAGTTGGATTTGAACATGGACTAGTGTTTGACCGAGAGGCCGACTGTTTTGATGTCGAGAACCTTCAATGAGTTGTGCATGCCTGGGGCAGTCATCATACTTTTCATACCTGGGGCCGTCATTGTCACAGATTTGTGGGTACCTAGATTCGTCAACGTGCCTCTTGTACCTGGAGGTGTCTCCTTAGCATTGATGTTGGGTGTCTTGAGAGGCGTCAAGGAGGTGGGAGGGGAAGCAGCGAGAGGAGGATGATTTTTGGGAGTGGTCGGAGTAGAGGGAGGGGGGCGAGCTGTGGGGGAGTGAGATGAGTTGAAAGGGCTACGAAAAAAGACACCAGGGAGGTTGAGGAGGGCATGAGTGAGTAAATTATTGACCACCCAGTAGATGCGTCGGTGACTAGAGGTGAGAAAATATGCTGAGAGGGAGTTAGACACCTCTTCTTCCCAGTCATCAAGCAATTTTTACAGGGAACCCGGAATAGAGCAGTCGAAGCCATCCTGGTTGGCCAGGAAGAGTAGGTGAGGAGGTGTATCTTCCATGACCACTCTAGTCTAGGGCAGGGGTGGCACATTGGTGAGGAGGCATGGGCGAGAAATTGGGAGGGCAAGGCACAGAGTTGAGCCTCCATCGATCTCTAAGCACAGAGGGGAAACATCGTAGGATCATAGAGAGCTTGTCTGTGAGGGAGGCAAGGTGAGAGTGAGGTGAACGAGCGCATGTGACCAGAAGAAGAGCGCAAAGGAGGGGGGGTCACACCTGATGCCATTATGTTCGTCGGACTATTGGAGCGTGGGAGATGAAAAATGTTGCAGAGAGTGCGTGGGCGAGGGGCAAGGGCCATGGGCGTAGTGAATGTGTAGCACCTTGGGGGGAGGGTAGTTAAGGAGCATGAGGGGTTGGTGAGGTGGCATGCATCCAGTCATCACAGAGCATGCCAAGAGCATAGGTGTGGACGTGGTCACCCGCATCCGGGGTAGTGGAATCCTTGAGTGCCATGTCGATACAAAATTGTCTGAAGGAGGGAGTGGAAATATCCTCTATGGTAAAATCCTCAAGGTCAACATTGTCCTGAAAGATTTCATTGGCAATTGTGTCAGTCGGGGAGTTCGCCTTGCGTCGGATGTGGAGGAGGGATATTGGGTCCCCAACATCCAAGAGTTGAGAAATATGTTGAAGGCCCTAGTCCAAGTGCCAACTAGGAGAGAATTTTTATCTCTAAGAGCCATTTTTCATGTGAGTATCCAGAGAGAAAATAAGGTGAGAGTCTCCTTCAATTAAAAGAGGGAAAAGTGCATGTTGCCTGGATTTTATGAGACCATGGAGGAGACCTGAAAGTTCTGCTACATTTTTATTGTCATGCCCAATTTTCTCATAATAAAGACAAACAATAGCCCTTGTGTCAGTACATAAAACACCTTCAAAACCCGTGGGTCCAAGATTACCTTTTGAGGCACCATCAAAATTTAGTTTGAGGAAACCAGAGGGAGGGGGCACCAATGATCTAGACTGTGGGGAGCTCTCATGCGGGGGTCTATGGAAGGGTGGGGAGTCCCACTAGTGTCAGGGTGGATGTCCCATCGTTGAAGGAGTAAAGGTTCATTGGGCAGAGCTTTGAAGTCAAGGTCAGACTAGTAGTGCAGAAGGACAGTCTCTAACGATTGTTTTTTAAAAATGGTCCAGAGGGAGTCTTCAGAAGAAGATTTATCTTCAAAAATGTGTTGGTTGTGCTCTTTCCATATGTTCCAGACTAGGAATTCAGGGAGCATCTGTCAAAGACGGTTGATAATTGGGTTCTGATAGGGATTGTCGGCCCAATTCTTGAGGGTGTGAGTGATGTCGCCATGAATTTGATTTGAGATCCTGTAGAGGATCACTACTTTACCCCATAAATTGTTGGATAAGGTGCAGTTGTTGTTGTTACAGAGAACGCATCTCGGGGGGCCATAGAATCCTCTTTTAAGGATGTTTTCTGAGGTGAGGATATGTATGTGAAGAACCTGCCAAAGAAAGATTGAGATCTTTGGCCAAGTCTTTAGAGCCCAGAGCTTGGCCCAGCCTGGGTCAGGAGGATCAGGGACGGGGTGAATGAGGAGTTGGTAAGCCTATTTTATGGTGAAGGTTCCCCTTGGAATATAATCCCATCTGGGCTTGTCATTGTCCGCATTGATTCTGATTTTTTTATTGCTGGCATCTTGTACGATTTGATTTCTGGTTTTTGGATGCAGATGAGAGAGAGAAGTATGGAGCAATAGCCAGTGTCTGAAGTGTTGTGTGTTTGTGGTGTGCCAGTATTCCTTGACCTTAGGGATGCCTTGATTTGGAATATTATGTTGCATTTCCAAGCTTGGAAGTTGTTTCTAAGAGTCCGACCAGAAGTTTGTTAGGGCCCCATTTCTGATTTCCCAAAAACTATGTTGTTGGATAAGGTGGCATTGATGCTTCACTGAGTTCCAAATGAGAGAGACTTGAGTGGTATGGGTGAAGCAGATAAGGTTGTGAGGGTCTAAGTTTGGGGTGTATTTTCTATGCCAGATTTGTGCCCAAGGGCTGGATGTGTTGGATATCCAACTCCACCAAGTTTTAGCACTGAGAGTTTCATTGCTTTTTGTAGGGTCCCTGAGGCTAAGGCTGCCTATATTATTTGGTAAGTAGAGGGTGTCCCATTTGACCAGATCCCATTTGTGAGTGTTGTTGTCCCCTCTCTAGAGAAAGATGCATTGTAATTTCTGAATGGATTTGAGCACCCATTTGGGGGAAACAAGAATAGAGAAGAGATACATCGGCATTGTCTGCAAGGTAGATTTTAGGAGAATGAGTCACCCTGGCAGATTGAGAGTTATGTAAGTCCAAGAGGATATTCATTGAGTAATTTTTTCTAGAAGTTCCTTCCAACTGGAGTTCTTAATGGTTGAGGTGATTAGTAGAGCTCCTACATATTTGGAGGGGAGAGAGGAGGTAGCAAAACCCAAGGTTCTGGAAATGGTTCTTTAAGTGAGAAGGGGAATGTTGAAGAAGACTATGAGAGATTTGTCCAAGTTATAGTGGCACCCGAGCCCTCCGAGAAGATGTCAAGCATGATTTTGAGGGTGTGTTCTTCTTGGATGGAGGGGTGGGCTAGAAGGAGGTTGTCATCCACAAATTGTTGGTGGGTCAGAGGTTGAATGTTGTGTAGCTTTAAGCCTCTAAGAGTGCCATTTGATGTGGAGTTTTTTAACATTCGACTTAAACCTTCGGCCATGAGGATAAAGAGAAAGGGGGAAAGGGGATCTCCCTGACATATTCCATGTGATGGGAGGAAGGCAGGG
This sequence comes from Picea mariana, assembly GCA_032191745.1. Lineage (NCBI taxonomy): Eukaryota > Viridiplantae > Streptophyta > Pinopsida > Pinales > Pinaceae > Picea > Picea mariana. The sequence goes on along the minus strand of JASDQU010739757.1, from coordinate 288,243 downwards.
GAAGGAGATCCATTGACAAGAAACAAAAATAAGGCAGAAGAGAGGAGGGTCTTCTCAATGTACTCCCAGTTGAGGCGATCAAAGGCTTTGGATAGGTCTAGATTGAGTAGCATACCCAGTGTCTTGGTGGATTTTATGGAATGAATGACCTCATGTGCAAGAATGATTCCATCCAGAATCTTCGTGCCCTCAACATAGCATTTTTTTTCGGGAGAGATAAGCAAGGGAAGAAGAGGCTTTAACCTGTTAGCTATGACTTTAGTGATGATTTTATAGATAACATTGCAGAGTGTTATGGGTAGATACTTACTTGGGATGACCGCATTTTCCTCTTTGGGGACCAGGGTGAGGAAGGTGGCATTGAGGGAAGGGAGGACCCACTGACGATTACACGATTCCTACACAATGTCGAGAATGTCCAACTTGAGTATATCCCAGTGGGCATGGACGAAGTTGATAGTTGAACCATCTGGCCCAGGGGATGTATATTCCTCCATTTGCATGACAACAATGTCCACCTATTGAAGAGTGATTAGACACATGAGGGAAAAGTTGTGTTGATTGGTGACTATGTTGGGGATGTGGGAGGTATCCCTGTGAATGGAGTTGCCTATAGAGAAATTCCCTTCCGTGAGAAGATCAACATAGTAGGAGACCAACTATGTCTCAATGTCCTTATGGTTTTCAAGCCTTGTGCCATCTTCCATTCTAAGAATGGAGATTATGTTGTGCATTTTGTGATGGATAGTAGATCGGTGAAAGAAGGAGGTATTGTGTTCACCCTCTTTTAGCCAGGAGATTTTGGATTTTTGTTTCCAAAGTATTTCCTCTTGCTTGCATCTTTCTTCAATTTGGGACTGAAGCTATGTTTCTTTGTGTGTGAGAGTAGTCGAGCGACCTTCGAGGATGATCTGTTTTTGAAGGGACTCCATGTCCTTTTCTAGAGTGGTTTTAGTTGAGAATTTGTTCCCAAAGTTCGTTCTATTCCACTTCTTCAGATGTTTCTTTAGCCTTTTTAGTTTCTGCTGGAATCTATAAATTTTAGTGTGACCAAGGCGGTGGGTAGTTGACCACCATTGTTGGATCATGGGTTTGAAGTTAGGGCTAGATAACCAAAATTTCTCAAATATGAAGGGACGGCGGCGATCCTTATCATTTTTTTGCCAACGAAGGCAGATGGGCCAATGGTTAGAGCCTAAGGAGGGGAGGATGAAGGAGAAAATATCGTCCTCGACTGTTTCAATGTCTTCAGAGACTAGGAATCGGTCGAGATGTGAGGCGATATGGGAGTTTCCTTTGCATCAGTTGTTCCAGGTGTAAATCCTATTGGTGGGATCCATATCAACCATTTCATTATTCTCAATGAACTTCTTAAAGTTGTTGTCGTCCTACTTGAGAGTGTGGTGCCCCCCCTTTTTCCCCGCAGATTGGTAATGAGGTTGAAGTCACCGATAAGGATCTCATTCTTTCTGGGCTTTTCTTGCTTGTATGAGTCCATATAATTGAGGAGATTTTTTTTTTTATCAGTGGATTGAGGTCCATATACAAAGGTGATGAAGCCATGCATGTCCAAGCCAATGAGGTGGTAGGAAGCTGAGATGGAGTTTTTGGTGGTGGTGAAGTCATTAAGAGTGATATTTGAAGGATCTCAAGTGATTGCAAGTACACTTGAGGCTCTGGACGCATCCACTACAATGGATTTGCTATTTTTCCAGAGAGGAGCTAGCAGAGTTTGGAGAGTCTCGCTAGTGCTTTTGTTTCCTAAATCATGAGGATTGTGGGTTTTTCCTGGTAGATTTTTCTTCGGAGGATTATGTATTTTCTAAGACTGTTTATGCCCCTAACATTCCAAGCGATGACTTTCATTGGGAAAACTGAGTGTTGGAGGAAAATAATTAAGTTAGCTAGGCCTATTCCCCTAACTCTACTAACCTATAACCCAAGGAAGCAATGTGTTGAAGATATGTCTTTCACCCATGCTTATTGAGATCTTTGACTGATTTTTTAAGATCGACGGGTGGGTTGTTTTGTATCCCCAGTCGACCATGTAGTTTGGATTTGTGGATGAATTCTTTAAAGAGGTGGATCTTCTTTGGAGTGATCGTGTGGAAGGCATGTTTTCTTCATGCATCTTTCAGTCCTAAGAGATCTAACTCACCCAGATCTAGATCTCCCATATCTTCATCCATTAACGTATCTAGATCATGACTGGTGAAGAAGATCAGGTCCTCTGTGGTCGGCATTGAGGACAGATCAGGCAAGGGAATGAGTGAGGTGGATGAGGGATCTAAGGTGGGAGTGATTTCCTGGTTGTGTATGGGTTCTTGGTGTTGTTTTTTAGAGGCTTCCTGGAGGCCTTCTTCACTGTGATCCTCCCCGGGCATTTGTTGGGCCATAACTTGAAAACTATTGCTTGTAGAAAGATATTTGGATTTGAATGCAGTGTGGGGTTTCTAGGAATTTATTCTCTGGGTGGGGATTGTGTGGAAACCGTCTTCATCCAGGAGTGTTGTGTATTTTGGAGTTGTAGTTTGTTTGTTCTGAGGGCAGTATCAGAAGAGGTTCCCATGTTCATATAATTTGCGGCATCTAAATGGTACATGATCATAATCCAGGGTTTGGATCCATTCTGTATCTTCATGCGTGTATCTTCATGGGTGAGTCTGGAAGGTTTTTGGCAATGTGCATGTAGACATAGATCCTAGTGTAGGAAGTGCATTTGTCGGTTTTAGTTTGCTCTGCTATTTTGATGAAGTTTCCCAGAGTGTTACCAATGTCTTTGAGGGTTTCATCATCCCAGTAGTCCTGGGGTAATGAGTAGATCCTAATCCACATGGGTGCCCAGGTGAAGTCTTCCTTGTCTATATTGAAGTGCTATGTCCAGTTTCTGAGGTATAATCCTACCGAGTTGAAGAAGTAGGGGACTCCTTCTAGTATTCGATATCTGTCATCTAGTCGCGTGAAGATGCTGGTGAAGAATTCTTTTGAGCCCAGTTGGATGTCAAAGTGGGCTTTGGATTTCCATTTTTCCACGATCCAGTTGAGCAGAGCGCATTCCGTCAGCCAGATTCCGATGAATTTTCCAATGAGAACATAAGTTCTCATGTGTTCGATTTTTTCATTGATGCGAGTTGGTGGGAGCTCAATCCATGGTTGGTTCTCATATTTAGGAATGTAGGTGTTGATATTGATGGATTCCGGGGTGGGAGGGGTCATCGACGTTTTCGCAGTTTCTGAACAATCAGTTGTATTGGGAGCGGACTAGTTTTCTTGGACGAGTTCGTGGGCAGGAGGAATTTCTGAGACTTGTTTCGAAGAGATTCTTGGTGGGTCGCTTAAGACTTCTTTGTAGGAAAGGGAGGAGCTTGTGGCTCCTCCCTTGGGGGAGGACATGGGGGTCTGTAACTAGAGGCTAGCGACGGAGGGGACCTGGTCAAAGGTGAGGGAGGGCATGGAAAAAAACTAGAGTTAGGGTTCAGGCATCCGCTAGAAAGGTGGAGCCAGAGTACTACTAACTTTCGATTCCTAGTCTTTCACTTCATGCATCTATATTCTATATCTTTGACACCATTCTTTGTTACTAAGCATCGATGTGTATATTATATTTAAATCATAGGTATGTATATTATATGTAAACCAAGGGCGCATACTATAAAAATACAAATCGTAAAATTTTGAAACAATAAAAATAATCGTATGTTATACTGTTTAAAGAACAATGTTTCTTTTTTAATATTTGGCACTAGTGCTTCCATATAATTAATAGCCACCAGTGTGTATAACTCATTAAAACATGCTAAATTCTATATTATGGAACGCATAGTTTAGTGAATTCATAAGAAAACAATGCACCGATATGTATATATTTTAATTAATTGTTTTATTTTACAAATTTCCAATTAATCGTCTCAAAATTAAATATTTTTATAATAGTATTGTTTTTTATATTTTTGTTATTGCATTTTGATATAATGATTGCATTAATGGGTTATCCAATGGATTTCACCTTTGTTATTTGTAATAATGTAAATCATCCACATATTAATTAATCATCAACACAATAATTTAAAAATCAACAATGCAATAAAATAAGAAACTCGTTTTATTGTATATGAATAATATGACATTATCATACAAAATGGGACAACGTAAAAGTCCACAATAATCAAAATGCAACCAATATGTGATTGTTACACTTATTGGTAACATGTCCTCATGCAATTGGGACAATATGTCGATTACATTAAACAAAATCCCGGATTTTCACATACGGATATTCCAAAACATAAAACTTATAATATCATTCAATTATTGATTGTCATTCATCACTTGAAATATTGTCATCGCTTGAGTTACATGCATGCTTCATTTCTTCATCACTTGTAGGTGATATTGTACTTTGGTTATTTAACCTAATGTTTTATTGATCAACTTGTTTTTTATGTTCATCCTCTTCGTGTTCTATCTACAAACATAAAAATAAAGTGTAATAAGTAAATCTATATTTTTATAGTAGAATGTACATGATTGCGTAAATAAAAAAGCGTACCATATTAGTGACAGTTTCATAAACATTACACATGATTTCGAAGCCATGATGCATGCCATCTCTCAAAATCTCTTTTGTTGGCTACACTCCATACTTTGGTTCGTGCAAGTTTAATATGCCATGACAAAGCATAATCAATATAATTAATATAAATGTTTCGTGTTGTTCCATTAATTATAAAATGAAGGAAGTTAAACAACATAGATACTTACAAATTGTTCAGTTAAACCTTGATACTTGAACATATACTCACAACCCATACTTAATCCAATGTTGATCAATTCTTTGATTGGCTCTTCTTTGTATGTTAGCACAGATTAGAAGACATCAATTGAAAAACTTGGTATATTAATTATTCAATTATAAATATCACAACAAATATGAAATCTTAAGTGATGAACTTGTATATTAATTATTCAAATATAAATATCACAGTAAATATCTTAACAAACTTTGTGATCAACCTTTTTCTTCCTCATCGTCATGTTTTATGTGTTGAATGGGTTCCATTTTTTTCTTTTTTGCAACAACACAATTGAAATTTAATATTTCATGTGATAATTAAATTTGATGTACATAAAATAACAAACCAATTATTGCATACCTCTCATGTGCGTTGTTGTTGGGATGGCTCCTCCCGCAATGCGATTATGTTCATTTCTTTTACCATCTCCTTGTACACTTTTTTGGACATCCCTACCACCATGTATTTGTTTTCCCCTTGTTTGTCCCTTGGAATTTTCATAATCTCCCTAAAAAAATGAAAAATTAAGAATCATCAGATATAAAAATTATGAAATTTTTTATAAAATAAGATACCCATGCATATAGTAAATAAGTACACATCAGTGCATTAACCATCACATCGTTTTCATGCTGTGCTTTATAAGTCAATAAAAGCATTGACGGATAAGTACTAAAATTTACGCACCACTGACCCATGAACAAATTTAAAACATGACAATTTCCATATAAAAAAACAATATACTACTCCCATTATAAACTCAGTGTTGTTGTTTATATGGAAATATATACCTATGCTCTGTCTTTGTACAATGTGCACTGCTAACAGTGACGACATTTTTAGAAAAAAATATTATTTTTATTTTAAATTCAACAATGTTGTTGACATGAATATGTGCATCGATGTTCTATACAAGTACAATGCACACCAGGAACTGCAAAGGCATTTTTGAAAAAAACTGGCAGTGACAGGATGGTTTGGAATCCAATGCAATAAGTGGTTCCATTGCAATGGATACCAAACGCCTCATATATAAGTAAAAAATCCCTATAAAAATATATTTCTTAAAACAATTCTCGTCGTGAAATATTGAGAGGGAAAAAAAGAGAAGCAATAAGGAAGTTAGGGCTTCGAATATCAAAGGTAACTATGAAACCCTTTTCTTTTGGGAATGTACTGAAAATTTCTTAAATCAAATTGGGGAAAGATTATGTTCAATAGAATGAAATCATATACCTAGAATTTCTCTTCTCCATATTTGTATGTGACCTACCGTGATCCCTTTCAAATTTGGCTCTTAAAAAAATATACAAAATTTGAATTCTTTGATGTTAAATCTCTCTTGCGCAAATCTCTCCTCTAAAATTTGGCAAAAGAATGAAACAATAAACAAGGTTTTCATTTAGAAACACATACATTTAGAAAAACTAAAATTTCAGTTCATTTTTTTATTGCATATTTCGACGCATTGATAATAAATGCACATGTTGTTTTTTCTATAACTTACTTTTGTGGTGTGCTATCACTCCAAAGTGCATTGGTGGAATGTTTACGCACAAACACACCAACTAACAAAATTTAAATGTAAACATCTGCACTTAAATTTTGCAGAGACAATAATGACTGAAATATCAACTCATTTTTTCATTGCATATTTCGGTGCATTGATGATAAATGCGCGAGCTAATTTTTTTTTAACTTATTTAATCAATGCAATATACAATTTATATTGCATTCGTGCAAAGTTTAAGTAATAATACACAGACTAAAAATTTAATTTATAAAATGCAAATGCAAACATCTGCATTGAAATTTTGTGGAGGCAGTAATGGAGGTCACTCTTTAGTGCCTCTCATAATTTACCACACCGGTGAGGTTTATGTATATATATGAACATGGTTTTCAAAATATAATTAGGTGCATCATTAACTTTTAAAATTCCTTCGAAAAAAATTTTGAAGTTAGATATTTTTATGCTTCCCAAGATGATGATTTTGGCTCAAATGCACAAAAAAAAAATTATAATATCAAATGGCCATTTCTTCATATCAACTCATTACATATCATTGCAAGTCCTTAAAGTTCTCCCCCGCTAATTGTAGTAAGCTTATATTTTAATTATAATTCATTTGTCTCATTGAATTTATGTTATGTATGCATGTGCAATTGAATAATTGTTCATTCAATTTTGCAAGATCAAGATTCAGGATCGAATTTGGATGCACAAGATATTCTAGTAGTCCCAAAATGCCATAAACTCTTATCAGGAGAAAGATATCGCAAGAAGATGTTTGATGAAAATGGACAACTACTTTACCCTACCAATTGTAACATGCCATCTTCCAACAACCAGCTTGGGTCAACAATATTACACCATGAATTAGATCTCTTTTATGCAGACACCCCTTGGAGCGTAAGAAAAATACGATTGAGTAATTGTGTTTTTGGATTTTCAATGGAACTAATTTAAATGCATTGCTTAATTCAACATTTGTTTTATAAAGTGGTTAGTTGCATGTTTATAATTGGGAAAACAAATTCCATGCTTCTAATAAATGTTTGGTATAATGTTTAAACATACCAAATGCATTGTGTTACTAATATTATTAATGTAATGTTCAATATTTTTACAAACATGATTCTGACAAAAAATGACATGTCTACCATCTACCATTGCAGCACCCCACTATGATGTCAAGTCACGAAATTGATATTAAATAAGCATAGCTCAAAGAGGAAGCATATTGAGCATGGTTGAATCAACCACCTATTCAATTCTCACTATGTCCCGAGTCACCAATTCAAAACCTCTATAGTAACACTAGTTCTTCACATGTTTGGGACTAAGGAAATGATACAAAGGTTGGTATGGATGATTTCTTATAGGGTACCCAATCCACGGAGGGAACTTTGTTACATGCATTCCAACAAAATGAACTAGGGGATGATGTTGATATTATCTATACCTTGATCGAAAGTCTAAAATTTTCTTCCACCACCCCTCTCTTTGGACAGGGGTCAAGGTCTACCCAACTAGGAACAAAAGTGTTATTGTACAACTTGAAATCAATGTATGGTATCTCAAATGCATTTTTCTCGGCATTTTTGATGTAACTAACCATTAACTCCCTTAATTTTTTAAGAAATCTTGTCACACAATGAAGGGAGAAAATAATTGATTTTATGCATGCTTAATGACAATGTACATTTATATTACCCACTAATTGCAAGCTACTCAAAGATAAGGTACTTCCATGAGATATTTCCTTTCTTGATAGCTACGCAAAGGAAAAAAAAATGATGAAAATGTTGGGTGTTAAGTACATATCATACCATGCACGTCTGAATGATTATATTCTATACAGAAACAAATATGAGGACAAAGAGGTATGTTCAGAATGTGGGCATGACAAGTACCAAAAATAATAAACAATGTTAAGACACATGATACTCCTCATAATTTATTGATGCACATACCTATACATGGACCAATAAATTCAAGGATGAAGTACAAACTCTGTGATTGAGCATAGTCATGGATGGAGTTAACCCATATTCCCTCCAAAACATAAACTATTATGTTTGTTTAGTGGTAGTGATCAATAACAATATGCCCCCATGGTTTTTCATGAATAATGAACATATTCTGTTGTTTGTTATAGTCCCAGGTAGAAGACAAGTGAAGAGAATGGATGTATGCCTCCAACCATCGATCGATGAACTTAAGCAATTATGGGAAGGGATACATGTATATGATGTATCAAGACCCATCCCAATGGATAGGTATTTTATGTTGTATGTCATATTTGCGTACACCACACACGATTATCCAAGACTAGAAGTTTTCTCTAGTAAGAATGTTGATTGATTTGTTTATAATTGTAATGTTATTTGGCATACTTAATTTGGTGCAACTATCTTTTCGACGCTAACATGCTCTGTATACAATAATATCACAGGTATTGTAACGAAAGGGTATCATGGATGTAAATTTTGTGGGCCTTATATAAAGGCTAGGTGGTCCATGTTAATATTATGGTAGTTGCGGGAGGTATTTACCTCCATGTGTGAACCTGATGAGAATAGAAGACTCTGGAAAGCAAGAGAAAACCCTAATGAGTTGGCTAATAACCCTAGAAGTCTTGTCGGCTCAAGAAGATAATTTATATTAGGTTATTAGCCTCCAAGAGAAGAAGTCGGCCATAAATAATAATAATATATTGAACAGACACATATATAGAAGGAGAAGTTGGCCCCAACAAATCTGGTAGAACCAGTATAAATACAGAGCACCAATTCTCATTTGATAGCATCTCAGAATTGCAGCTCCCAGTTTGGTGCGCACTGCAGTTCCCAGTTTGGTGCGCACATGTGGAGGAGGACTGCAGGTACAGCTGCAGCAGTAGTTAGTTTTCAGTATGAGCTTGGACTATCTCTTGGCTAGGGTTTGGACTATCTGATCAGTCTTTTGTGATGCACTATCCTTGGGGAAAGGTACGCTACCCTTTTTTTGGCTATCTAGCCTAGGGTTTGCTTCCAGAGGAATTCTCAGTCAAGGTTTAGGTGCTCAGAGGGTGGCTTCGGCCTATGGTTGGGTGACGAGGGTATCGTCAATGGTAAAACGAGCACACCATCTTCTACATTCTAACAGGTTATGGGCCCACACCTCCTTCATTCAGTCTAAATGATGGAAGGAAACATAGCCGCTAGGATATTGAGCTCACTGAGGAACTGTAGCTAGGGTTACTAGCAGAAGTAGCTTCCAAGACACTGCAGCTAGGGTTACTAGCAGGTCCAGTTGTAGAAACCCTAAACCTCTTGTTGAGGAAAATTAAGTGAATGGATTGACCTAATCTCTAGATAGATCAATGTGCCCTACCCCAGTGCATCTCTTGGTACTCTCAGAAAGCCAAGACGTGAAGTTTGAATTTCTGGTCAAATCTAGGGTTTGACCAAGTCAAACAAGCCATGACGAACTCTATGAAGTCTGAGAACAATTTATATGGAGCCTCTAACTTCAGAGCATGGAAGACAAGGATTGACCTCATCCTTGCCAAGAATAAAGTGTTGGATATCGTGAAATGAAAGATCGTGAAGCTATGGAGAAGTTCAAAGATGTTGACATCAATGCCATGAGTATCATAGTGGATTCTATAAAATACCACTTGATACCCTACATCTCCCATCTTGACTCATCGAAGAAGATGTACGATGCCCTAACAAATCTCTTCTCAGTCAGAAACA
>JASDQU010739757.1:239153-251729 GCA_032191745.1 Picea mariana | reverse complement strand
GCTAGAAGATTCATCTCCATAAGTAAATTCCTACCTATTGCAACATTCCTCTCATGACATTGTAACCTATGAAGGACACCCATCCAGTAATAGCTCAACATTTATTTGTTCTATTAAAATCAAATATACAATACAAAAATAAATCAAGGTCCATTGTTTTTCCTTGATCACATAAAATATATGTCTCAGGTTTTTTCATAGTAATGCTTATATTTATAGACCTGGGGAAACAAGAGTGTTATAGGGGCTCATTCCTTGGAAGCGGAAATTTTCCAATTTGTGCACTACTTAATTACATGAATGAAAACATGAATTAGGGAGGCCCAAAAGTAACTTTCTTATATAATCTTATAAGTAGTTTCAATTCTTAATAGATGGCCATTGTAACCACCACTACAATAGTCAATAAAGATCCATCCTACTTCTTCATGAGATAGGCACTTACATAGAATGTTGTTGGCTCCTCGTCAATAAAGGATGTCCCCGATGAGAAGATAACAAGGAGGTTCGTAACAAATCATCAATGGCCATCGCGTAAATTTATATGTGTGAATACATGTCAATATATCATAATACCAATGATCCTCCAATGAATATGAAAAGGTATGCATTTGGGAGGGTGTCATTGAGAGGAGGGTTTGTTACATTGGTATAGAGGTTAGTGATTAACTTTATGAATGTTAAGGCCTTTTTAGGGGGATGTAGTAAATTCAATATTGAATTTTTGAATAAGAGTGATCCCATGAGTGAACTTAACATTTATAAGTTATTGACCCAAGATGTACTATCTGGGGTTCAAATTGGTTATGACCTTGGTTTTACATAGCATAATGTGGTGGATTTTTTTTTGAATGGAATGGACCATGGCTAAGGCCAAATTCTCATCATGATTATAATTAAATAGTAATTTTAATTATTATTTTTCTAACATGATAAATAAAATTCTCACAACCATCCTCACCAAGTTGGACTAAAACTCTATCAATGACAAATATTGAGGTGGAGACATAAATGATGAAATCTGTATTAACAGGAAGGGGCTTATCAGAGGTTCAAAGGTGAGCACACATATCAATGTGTCAAATGACTCATGAGCTTGGTCTCCCCATGCAAATATGATTTATTTGTGTAAGAGACAAAAAAATCCATGAGTGCATGTTACAGAATTAGGAACATATCGACATTAGGCTTGTGCGACATGAGTGCATGTCACATAATTAGGACTTTACCTTGGAGGCTCTACAATTGGTGCAAAGCCTATGGTGTGGGTAGTTCACTGATGGAATGGAATTTCAAAGGATCAATGATAATCCCCTACTTAGAGATTATCAATCCTAAGAGGTGTCATCCATAAAACAAAATATAGTCTTCAAATGTTTCAAGTGAATATTATATTGCCAATATTGTAAGAAAACAACACATAGTTCTTTTAGGTGTTGTGACCCTTTATTCAAGAAATTTGTGAGATTGGTGAGATAATCCATGATGATGTGATCCAAATCATGGATCAAATAGGACATGGTGCACTAAAATTTGTCTTTGGCATTGTTAAGTCCAAATTCCATAATGTGGTATGTGAAAGTCTCCCAAGGGGTGGTAAAAATGGTATTGTATCGATCCTATTGGTGGATATGGGTCTTGTTGCACCTTGAGAACCCATTCATGAAGGAGAGGAAATCATGGTTGACACATTCATTGATTACTTGGTTAATAAAATGGGTTGAGAAGTTGTCTTTGGGATAAGTTTGGTTCATATAGAAGAAGTGAATGTAGATATGGATATTGCCTTGATTTTTATTAATAGTGACAGGATTCAATACTTATGAAGTATATGTGATTGGATAGATAAAACATTTTTTTTGGATTTAATCAATTTATTCCTTGATGGTCGAGGTTTTAGCAGGATAGAGAGGCTATTATCTCTACCAAATTGGGAATCATCCAATCATGTGTTAACGTGATGCTCGATAATATTGGATCAAGTTTAGTCATTTATGAGTATGACCACAACCAAAAATGTCATTAAACACTTGGAATAGGATTTGTAAGTGAAATATCCTTAAGGGAACACAAAAATCTAAGAATTACATTTTCATTAATGTAGGTTGTAAAAAATATCCACCACGATGATGGGTGAAATGTTAGCCATGTTTCCTTCCTCAAAGTTGTCTAGGGTAAGAATGGGATTTTTGAACCAATAAACATATCCATGGGAGATGAATCTTTGGCATCAATGGTATACTAGAAGAAATAGGTGGAAGGGGTGAATGCATCCTAAGGTAGGAAATAAGATTGATAATTCATATCATCCCATGGATAATGGATAAGTCACGACTTCTAGAAATTCCTCATTGGTGTGGAAGATGTGGGCACCATAGTTGGGTTATCAAGTGATATTGGTGTGGCTATTGAGGGGATGGGTTTGTTAGTGTTACAAACACTATTAAATAAATATATATGTTATAGGTGACTCACATAACAATATACCATAGAGGTGGAGATAATGCACATGGAGTGGGATTCCACCCAAGGTGAGGTTGATAGCACACCAAAAGATGATGGACCAATGTTGATGCTTGATGAAAAAAATGGTTTTCATAAGACACATAATATACCAAAGTGGAGATATGGTAAATAGTAGTGGAATCCATGGTATTAATGTGGGGTGGAGGAAACACATGCCAACTTAGGTCAACCTGGGGATTAGTCAACACCCGTAGTAAGTGAGAAAAGACATGGGTAGTTCAAAAGTGAGGAAGTTCTAAACAATGGTGAATGTAATGGACAAAATTTTTGCATGGGGTGCAAGGGTGGTTAGTAAAAAATGTGGGATTATGAGTTTTCATAGGTTACTTCAAGGGTGGGGGATGGGTTCCCCCAATTAATGGTCTTGGAAAAAGTGAGTCCACCACTATCAAGTGTATAAGGTTTAACAATTTTAGGAGCCTAGTGAAATGATTGATGGCATGGTTGTTGACATCACAAAAAGCACAGGGAGATGAAATCTTAGTGTGATTAGTAGTTTGTGTGGTTACAATGAGCAAAGGGGTACTAGTGCCCAAAATTTATTTTGTTTTCTCCCAATTGTAGAATTTTTTCCCTAAAATGTAGCTTATTTGATGTGGTGGATGTTTGAGGTGGCTCTAGGGTTGCAAGTGGTGGGGCAGTCAAAGGCAGTATGGGATTGAAGACTAAGTGAATTCGTGGAGACATGGACAAGTCAAGGTAAGGGGAGGAAATATATTGAATAGGTATCCCAACAAGAGCTAATGTCATTTTCACAAGGATCCCAACCACACCAGGTGGATGGGAAATAAGGGGAATCTATGTAATAGGAGTTCCTAGATGTATGTTCTTCAAGGAAATAGGTCAGTGAGGGGTTGGGTTGTCCTTATTTGGTGATGGGATGACATAAGTGGTGGGGGTCACACTTGACATGGGTGACAATGTCATAAGTGGATCATAAGAGTGTGTAATATCCCCAACCAACTCTAATATACAAAATAGATCTATGTGGTTGAGATCTTTCGTCAAACACTTTGATGATATGTTCAATTTCCCTTAGAAAATTCCTTCTTCTTGTTGTCCCAACTTTGATGAGGTTTTCTTATGTGTTAGCATGTCATTTGAAATAATTTCCACCTCCTTATAACCCCCTAATTATGGGCTTCTATATATAATTGATGATTGTTATGTTTTATGTGTGTTGGCTAATTGAAACATTTTGTCAAACACTTTGTGTGCAATGAATGTAGTGTTCATTTAAGTGTATTTTATGATGTATTACGACCCATATTTATTCATTTAATACATAATGAAAACATATGCAATGATAACCAAATAAATCAGAAACCAATAGCTATTAAAAACCATAAGATAATACCTCAAATCCTTGCTTTATTTAATATTTATTTGGCTGTCCAACATACAGTAATTTCCAGATCTGAAATGTATTTGATACAACTGATATATGAATGGAAAATACATACAAAACAAAGCCAAATGGAAGAAAAAACTCTCCCAATAGAAACCCCCTAACAACTGCTCCAAAAATATGTAATTTCTTCAACAAAGGATGGCCCCAATGACAAGATATGCAATCTGCTTGATATGAATTATCCCTGGCTTAAGATGAGGCTCGATCCACCAATGAAATGGACAATATCCTCACAAATAATTCTCCCAATAGGTGTAGAACTAAGCCACACATCAATATGCAATATCTTATGCAAATAGAAGAAACTCTTGACTAAGGGTGCACCCTCCTTGGCCAATAATTCACCCAACTCTGCTAATAAATAAATATGGCTATTGAAAATTCCCCAAAGTGCCAAGGGAAGTGTCTCTAGTAATGGCAAGTGCATACAAGGTGATATCTCTCCAATATCTCCACTATAGAACATACATCGAACCTCCTCATCTTGGATAGTGTGCCCCTCCTACAGAAACCTTCCCAATAGTGTGCCCCTCCTCAAAGATAATAGTTGAAGTAGATATGAACTTAATAGAATGAGGAGGCTGTAATATTTTACCACCTTGTCCAAGATTGGATCAGGAAAGGAGAAATTCTTCACCTCCATGCTGATCTTTAGGGTTTGTCTAGTCAAAATCCTCAAAACACTCAATCTACTAGAGCTCAAAGATACAAGTGAAATGGTGATAAAAATAATGAGAGAATATGATCCCCTGTCTCTCTTTATACCCTTATCCCCTCAAGTGAATTTTAATTCATCTTTAATGTTTTCTCATAAAATCACTTTATTAATTTAATGAACCTTTTTACTCCAAAAAGTGATTAATTCTCCTTTATGACTTCTTCGACCACTGAAATTCACTTTTCATCATCCTATCCTTTAGATATTTTTTCCCTGGTTCCAACGAGCTATTACACTAAGGTATTTCTACAAGAAACAAGCTCACAATAGTACCTTAAGTGTAATTAATTAAAATATGCTCAATAATAACCCAAAATTATGAAAAATCGTCAGAATTCCACAAAACCAAGAGACAACTGTGCATAAATGATATTGATGATGAAATATGGTGAATGGGTTAGCATGGGCCCCATATAAATCCTCCAAGTTTCCTGAGATCATGTTTATCCTCTAGTGAGGCAGACATAAACTCATAAGGTTGCCTCTGACTACAAGGCAGGGGAATCCAAAAATGGGAACATTACAATCCTCCCTTCTCAAATTTTTCTTCTCCTCAAGCAATGCCATCAAAACTCTATGGTAAACAAGTTGAACCAAACTGAAACTGAGAGTGATCTCCAGGTCCCAAACCAATCTGAAAGATGTGGAGTACCTAACAACCACAATATTGTCCTGAAATTACTCACACAAGAGGCCTCATGAAGACCACCGATCAATAAAGAAAACAATTAATGTAAATACTCAGTCCACCCCTCATAGAATATCCCACCTAAGACATCAATCCAATGCTCCATATGTATAATCTCATGAAACCCTAAAGCATTGGACATAACCCTAGAAGACAAGTCGACTAAAAAAAATAATTAATATCGATTTTTTAACCTCCAGAAAGAGAAGTTGGTCCATACAGCTAAGGAAGAACATTATAATTACAGGATGTCAAAGCTCATTTGGAAACACACAACTCGTAACTGCATAAATCTAGTTCACATTGTAGAAATTTAGTAATTGAGCAAGTCTGGAGAGTAGCTGCAGCTGCAACTACTGTAGCTTGTATTTTTAGTTTAGGCTTGGAATTTCTCTTGGTTATGGTTTGGAATTTTTGGCTTGTGTGATAGCTTTGGAGAGATCTATGCTACATTGACTGGCTATTAGGCCTAGGGTTTGCTTCCAGAATTATTCTCCGTCAAGGTCAAGGTGCTCGGGGGTGGCTTTGGCCTATGGTTGGGTGAAAATATTGCTATATTTTCTATGGTTAAACGATCACACCTACTTTTCTAACAAAAACATCGTCATAGTTAGCGGTGCACATTGTACAAAGACATAACACTGGTTTGTATTGTCATATAAAAAACAACACTGAGTTTAAAATGGGAGTAATATTTTTTTTTATATGGAAATAGTCATGTTTTAAATTTGTTCATGGATCGGTAGTGCGTAATTTTTAGTACTTAGCCATCAATACTTTTATTTATTTGTAAAGAACCGTGTGAAAATGACAATTTGTAAAACATTTTCGATTTCACAAGGCATTGTTATCATATGCTGGTGCATATACATATGGTTAATGCACCGATGTGTACTTATTTACTTTATGGATCGGTGTCTTATTTTGTAAAAAAATTTGTAATTTTTATATATGATGATTCTTAACTTTTCATTTTTTCAGGGAGATTATGAAAATTCCAAGGGACAAACAAGGGGAAAACAAATACATGGCGGTAGGGATGTCCAAAAAAGTGTACAAGGAGATGGTAAAAGAAATGAACATAATTGCATCGCGGGAGGAGCCATCCCAACAACAATGCACGTGCGAGGTATGTAATAATTGATTTGTTATTTTATGTACACCAAATTTAATTATCGCATGGAATACTAAATTTCAATTGTGTTGTTGCAGAAAAGAAAAAAATGGAACCCATTCAACACATAAAACAAGACAACGAGGAAGAAAAGGGTTGATCACAAAGTTTGTTGTGATATTTATATTTGAATAATTAATATACAAGTTCGTCACTTAAGATTTCATATTTGTTGTGATATTTGTATTTGAATAATTAATATTAAAGTTTTTCAATCGATGTCTTCTAATATGTGCTAACATACAAAGAAGAGCCAATCAAATAATTGATCAACATTGGATTAAGTATGGGTCATGAGTATATGTTCAAGTATCAAGGTTTAACTAAACAATTTGTAAGTAGCTATGTTGTTTAACTTCCTTCATTTTAATATTAATGGAACAACACAAAACCTTTATAGTAATTATATTGACTATGCTTTTTCATGGCATATTAAACATGCACGAACCAATATATGGAATGCGGCCAACAAAAGAGATTTTGAGAGATGGCATACAACATGGCTTCGAAAGAATGTGTAATGTTTATGAAATTGTTGCTACTATGTTACGCTTTTTTATTTACGCAATCATGTACATTCTACTATATAAATATAGATTTACTTATTACTCTTTATTTTTATGTTTGTAGATGGAACATGAAGAGGATGAACATAAAAAACAAGTCGATCAAGAAAACGTTAGGTTAAATAATCAAAGTACAATATCACCTACAAGTGATGAAGAAATGAAACATGCATGCAACTCGAGCGATGGCAACATTTCAAGTGATGAATGACAATCAGTAATTGAATGTTACTACAAGTTTTATGTTTTGGAATATATGTATGTGAAAATCACAGGTTTTGTTTAATGCAATCAACATATTGTCCCAATTGCATGAGGACTTGTTACCAATAAGTGTAACAATCACATATTGGTTTCATTTTGATTATTGTGGACTTTTATGTTGTCCCATTTTGTATGATTATGGGCATCTTATTCATATACAATAAAATGGGTTTCTTATTTTATTGCATTGTTGATTTTTAAAATATTGTGTTGATGATTTACATTCTTACAAATAAAAAAGGTGAAATCCATTGGATAACCTATTAATGAAATCATTATATCAAAATGTAATAAAAAAAATATAAAAAACAATACTATTATAAAAATATTTAATTTTGAGATGATTAATTGAAAATTTGTAAAACAAAAACAATTAATTAAAATATATACATTGGTGCATTGTTTTCTTATGAACTCACTAAACAATGGGTGCCATAATATAGAATGCAACCTCTTTTGAGGGGTTATACACACTAGTGCCTATTAATTATATGGGAGCACTCGTGCCAAATATTAAAAAAAAAACATTGTTCTTTAAACGATATAACATACAATTATTTTTATTATTTCAAAATTTTACAATTAGTATGTTTCTAGTATGAACCCTTTGTTAACATATACTATATGTATCAATTCTTTAAATATAATATATGCATTGATTCTTAGTAACAAAGAATGACGTCGACGTCTCACCTCGAATATTCAAAATTTCACTACCCTTCAGTGCACAGGGTAATATATGTACCGACACATACAAATTATTCAAGCACTATAACACACATAAAATAAAGTACTAGTGCATACATAAAATTAGAAATCCTTGGTGCTGCATAAACAAACAATGTAGAAGTATTGCATTGAAATTATAAGAGACTCGATGTTGCATACAACAAAACGATAAATCCAATGTGTAATAACTATATCATCATCGATGTTTTTTAGTTTATGTGTGCACTGATGCATTTTAAAGAAGAGCACACTGGTGTACTTTAACAATAAAAACACTGAAAAAAAACCTCCACCCACCAATTTTTTTTTAGTTATATGAAACATCCATTAAATCCTTTGCTAAAACCTTTACTTTAAATAGTGGAGGTTGAAGCGAAGGATTACCTCTTCTACATGGTGTTTTCCTTGTAGTGATGAGCATACTTGACATCAATGCTTAGAGGTAGATGCTATTGGAATTAGCAAATCCAAAGAATAGGAGTGGCATATCCCAAGAGTAGGAGTGTCTTCTTCTTGCAATAAAGGGGATATATGACCATTGACAAAGAATGAAAAGTTTGAGAGGACAAGTGGAGAGGTGTTTTTCAAAAATATCTAATATTAAATGACAAGTTTTGAGATGACCTTTTAAGGGGTTTCACTTCCTAAATGACACCTTCAATGTAACCAAACCTAGACATAAATACAATCCATTAGACTCAAAAGTACTCACAATGGAAATACTAAACCAAATGTAGAGATGTAATGTCCCCCACCTCTTGATGAAGAGGCTTTGAGAAGACTTAGTGGCCTGGGCAGCCCCACTAGGCCATAGTCTCACATTGAGGGGAAGGGTCAACCAAACTAAGGTTATATTCTTAAGTTGACTTGATAAAAAGGTGAAAAAGAGTTAAAAGATAACTCAATGAAGGAATAGAAGCGCTGGAGGTTGAGTTAGGAGTTAACCATAGGGGTTAACCTAACTCAACAGAGAAATAGAAGAAAAGTATAAAGAGGAGGCTGGGGCACACCTATTATTCATTATGGATTATGGTATTTTGCTTGTTGATGCTCTTGAGCATACAATTTTGAGGGTTTTGATATTACAAACCCTAGTGAGCAGATCAGTGGTAAAATATTCCACTCACCTAGATCTAAGCTTGGTCTCGGGGATGAAATACTCCACCCACACCATTCTACAGTTATCATCCATCCAGGCGGACTAGCAGGGCTGTACCATTTGGATCAGCAGGGCTGTACCAGCTAGGTTTTCTTGCAGGGGTGCACCAATTGTTGAGGAAGAGTTCGATCCAGCATAAGGAAAAATCTTGAGAGGTTTCCAACATTAGGGTTTTTGTTGCAAGCCTTTGCTCATCATTTTGAGGGCTTCTTGGATGAGTTATCACGTCCCTATCATTTACTACAGGTTGGGATGATTTCAGGAGGAAGGGTATGACTTGGAGATTCAATATTTCTCAGATTTAGAAGGCTACAAGCTAGATCTGACCTTAAGACTTCTCTCAAGTGCTTGTAGGTGCCCAATCTATGATTCGGGAGATTTTCAAATGATTTGGAGGACACATGCAACTAGGACATACTATTGGCCATTTTCAGGGTTACAGAAGGGCTGTACCATCCTAGGGTTTCTACAATTTAAGGAGAAAGCTTCAGTGCTTGAGATCCATACTTCAGGAGGAGGCTTCCATTGCCTTGGTGTATCATTGGAGAGAGTTTGGAAGCATCAGGAGCTCTATATCTTCAGGAGGGCCGAACCCTTGGTGTCAATTGTCTTTAGCAGGCTGTACCAACAGTAATCAGGGCCGTACCAGTTGCTTGGGGGTTAGGATGAAACCCTAGTTTTGCAGTTGAGTGTTCACCTTCTATTGGCAACCTTTGGGAGGCTTGATTTGTATCTCTGGGAGCATTTTGTATGCAACTCTGGTATTGCCTTGAATCCATCTATTTAGATCTGCTGCTCTATTGTATCAAGTGCTTGCTTTCTTATAATAAAGTTCAACTATTTGCTTGTGGTTCCTGTCTTGTGTAGTGTTGATGATCTTCATATGATGACAATGATGGTTGTATAAATCCATGGCTAAATAACTGAATAAACCCTAAGGCCAAAATATTCATGGTCAACCTACATACACAACAAATAATAATCAAATCAGTGGTTAGTTAGTGATTCCAAGCAAAAAATTGGCTTATCATTACAGTGGTATTAGAGCTTTGATCCTCCAAACCAGTGGGGGATTAGCGCATGCAGAGGTAAAGTGGTATCATTATGGGTAGAAGGAAGAAACAAAACAGTGAAACAGAAGCTGAAATGGAGGGTTCAGGGGCTGATCACGAGCCACAAGGTTTGGCCTACTTAGCAGACGAATTCCTTAAGACCCTAAATCTTATAGAAAGCAACTTGGTCCATCACTTGCAGGAAAGTCAGGAGACAAACCGAAAGGAACATGCCGAAATCACTGATACCTTAAAGAAGGTATATGGGAATATGAGAAAGATTTATGAGAACTAGATGATGATAACCCAACTCTTGATGCAAATGACTCATCAGGGGAAAGACCCTGAGACGTATGGAAACAAAGTGGCTAGTGGATCTGGTGGATCCCAGGGTGAAATTAGATATAATCCGGAGAAAGCTCCCAGATCTGAGGGAAGCCATGGAGGAGGCATGTCATCTGGACAAATGGGTAGCAGGGCTAACCCTAGACCATACTTGCCCACATTCATAGATGAACAGGTGCAATAGGAGCAGGTGGACGACTTTGTGGAGCAGATGGCATAATGTACGAAGGAGTACTACAGCCTGGATATGATTATTTAGAGACAGATGTCCTTGGATCAATATTGTCAACTCAAGTTCAGAAATAATCCCAGGCCAATCCACAGGAGCAGTTTTGAGTTTGAATAAAGAGCAGGGAAGATAGAGATCCCATACTTTGATGGTACGACCAAGATGACAGCACATGCATGGGTGCAAAATCTAGATACCTATTTACAGCTTAATCCCATCAGGGAGATGGAAGCCATCAAATTTTCCACCATGTACTTGGATGGCAAGGCTCATGATTGGTGGTACCATGGACTTACCACACTAGGCCACAATCAGATAGTGTCCTACACAAAATTCACTCAGAGGCTTATTGATAGATTTGATCAACGAGATCTAGAGCTACACTTCATGGAGCTCACACAGCTTAAACAAATAGGTACGATTGAGGAATTTATTGAATAATTTCAGAGGTTGTTCGTGATGGTGCAAGATATATCACCAACCAGACTCATGATGCTCTTCACTGAGGGGCTGATGGAGCCCTTGAAGGGTTGGGTAAAGGCTTTTAAGCCTACCAACCTACAAGATGATATCTGGAGGACGAGGGACCTAGGACCAACTACTAGGCCAAAATTTATGCCCATAACACCTCTTAACACTAAAGGGAGAGACCAAAGACCTCCAATGAAGTAGGGAGGGAGTGATCCAAGAGGTTTTGAAAGGGGTTGTGGCAGAGTGGATGAGAACACCAGAAGGGATCTGAGGAGGAAGAAACTTTGCTTCACTTGCAAGGAACCATGGAACCCAACACACAAATGCATGGGCCATGGTCAAGTGCATTACATAGAAGTCACTTCAGACAACAAGGAAGAGGAGGAGATCAACCAGATACAAAACATTGAGGCCGAAACCATTGAGACAACAGAGGAGGATATCATCGGACATGATAGTATGACTGAGGAGAAAGCCACCTTGGCATCTATCAGTGGAGTGCCCAAATATAACACCTTCCGGATGAGGGGAGTCTTGCAGGGACATAAGGTATCTATTCTGATTGATGGGGGAGCCTCTCATACCTTCATTGATTCAACATTGCTGAAAAGGAGGCATATACCCACAGTAGAGTTTGAAGGGTTCAAGGTGGAGGTAGCAGGTGGAAGCACTATTCCTTGTGACAGGTACATTCCTGGTATGAAGCTTACATTGGGTAGGGATGAGTTGGTACAAGATGTCTATGTCACGGACCTCCCAGATACCAACATCATCCTTGGAGTTCAATGGCTTAGTACATTGGGGCCTATCACCACCAACTACAAGACCATGGAGATGTCATTTACAGAGGAGGGAGGACGAAAGGTAGTGCTCCAGGGCATGACAACGAATGCTACAAAGGTGGTCACGGCCAAGAGGATGGAGGCCATCTTCCTAAGAAATGAGATAGTATATGCAGCAGAATGTAGGATTTTCACACGTGTGGATGAGCAGGGTAATGTTCACTACACCCCAGAGATCCAAGAGATCCTTGAAAAGCACCACAAGGTGTTTGGACCGATTCCTCTAGGGGTGCCACTAGACAGGGGGTTTGAGCATAATATTGAGCTAGAGGGAGGAGCTCAACCAGTCATCACCACACCATACATGCATCTGAATAAGTACAAAGACAAGATAGAGAAGGCCATCAAGGAACTTTTGGAAATGGGGCACATTAGGCTGAGCACTAGCCCTTTTGCTTCTTC
>JASDQU010739757.1:224410-239103 GCA_032191745.1 Picea mariana | reverse complement strand
TGAATACATGTCAATATATCATAATACCAATGATCCTCCAATGAATATGAAAAGGTATGCATTTGGGAGGGTGTCATTGAGAGGAGGGTTTGTTACATTGGTATAGAGGTTAG
Organism: Picea mariana; assembly: GCA_032191745.1. Taxonomy (NCBI): domain Eukaryota; kingdom Viridiplantae; phylum Streptophyta; class Pinopsida; order Pinales; family Pinaceae; genus Picea; species Picea mariana. Next base: position 238,990 of record JASDQU010739757.1, on the reverse strand, counting down.
TGATTAACTTTATGAATGTTAAGGCCTTTTTAGGGGGATGTAGTAAATTCAATATTGAATTTCTGAATAAGAGTGATCCCATGAGTGAGCTTAACATTTATAAGTTATTGACCCAAGATGTACTATCTGGGGTTCAAATTGGTTATGACCTTGGTTTTACATAGCATAATGTGGTGGATTTTTTTTGAATGGAATGGACCATGGCCAAGGCCAAATTCTCATCATGATTATAATTAAATAGTAATTATAATTATTATTTTTATAACATGATAAATAAAATGCTCACAACCATCCTCACCAAGTTGGACTAAAACTCTATCAATGACAAATATTGAGGTGGAGACATAAATGATGAAATCCGTATTAATGTGAAGGGGATTATCAGAGGTTCAAAGGTGAGCACACGTATCAATGTATCAAATGACTCATGAGATTGGTCTCCCCATGCAAATATGATTTATTTGTGTAAGAGACAAAAAAATCCATGAGTGCATGTTACGTAATTAGGAACATATCGACATTAGGCTTGTGCGACATGAGTGCATGTCGCATAATTAGGACTTTACCTTGGAGGATCTACAATTGGTGCAAAGCCTATGGTGTGGGTAGTTCACTGATGGAATGGAATTTCAAAGGATCAACGATAATCCCATACTTAGAGATTATCAATCCTAAGAGGTGTCCATCCATAAAACAAGTCTTCAAATGTTTCAAGTGAATATTATATTGACAATATTGTAAGAAAACAACACAGAGTTCTTTTAGGTGTTGTGACCCTTTATTCAAGAAATTTGTGAGATTGGTGAGATAATCCATGATGATGTGATCCAAATCATGGATCAAATAGGACATGGTGCACTAAAATGTGGCTTTGGCATTGTTAAGTCCAAATTCCATAATGTGGTATGTGAAAGTCCCCCAAGGGGTGGTAAAAATGGTATTGTATCGATCCTATTGGTGGATATGGATCTTGTTGCACCTTGAGAACCCATCCATGAAGGAGAGGAAATCATGGTTGACACATTCATTGATTAGTTGGTTAATAAAATGGGTTGAGAAGTTGTCTTTGGGATAAGATTGGTTCATATAGAAGAAGTGAATGTAGATATGGATATTGCCTTGATTTTTATTAATAGTGACAGGATTCAATACTTATGAAGTATATGTGATTGGATAGATAAACCATGTTTTTTTGGATTTAATCAATTTATTCCTTGATGGTCGAGGTTTTAGCAGGATAGAGAGGCTATTATCTCTACCAAATTGGGAATCATCCAATCACGTGTTAACGTGATGCTCGATAATATTGGATCAAGTTTAGTCATTTATGAATATGAGCACAACCAAAAATGTCATTAAACACTTGGAATAGGATTTGTAAGTGAAGTCTCCTTAAGGGAACACAAAAATCTAAGAATTACATTTTCATTAATGTAGGTTGTAAAAAATATCCACCATGATGATGGGTGAAATGTTAGCCATGTTTCTTTCCTCAACGTTGTCTAGGGTAAGAATGGGGTTTTTGAACCAATAAACATATCCATGGGAGATGAATCTTTGGCATCAATGGTATACTAGAAGAAAGAGGTGGAAGGGGTGAATGCATCCTAAGGTAGGAAATAAGATTGATAATTCATATCATCCCATGGATAATGGATAAGTCACGACTTCTAGAAATTCCTCATTGGTGTGGAAGATGTGGCACCATAGTTGGGGTATCAAGTGATATTGGTGTGGCTATTGAGGGGATGGGTTTGTTAGTGTTACAAACACTATTAAATAAATATATATGTTATAGGTGACTCACATAACAATATACCATAGAGGTGGAGATAATGCACATGGAGCAGGATTCCACCCAAGGTGAGGTTGATATCACACCAAAAGATGATGGACCAATGTTGATGCTTGATGAAAAAAATGGTTTTCATGAGACACATAATATACCAAAGTGGAGATATGGTAAATAGTAGAGGAATCCATGGTATTAATGTGGGGTGGAGGAAACACATGCCAACTTAGGTCAACCTGGGGATTAGTCAACACCTGTAGTAAGTGAGAAAAGACACGGGTAGTTCAAAAGTGAGGAAGTTCTAAGCAATGGTGAATGTAATGGACAAAATTTTTGCATGGGGTGCAAGGGTGGTTAGTAAAAAATGTTGGATTATGATTTTGCGTAGGTTACTTCAAGGGTGGGGGATGGGTTCCCCCAATTAATGGTCTTGGAAAAATTGAGTCCACCACTATCAAGTGTATAAGGTTTAACAATTTTGGGAGCCTAGTGAAATGATTGATGGCATGGTTGTTGACATCACAAAGGGCACAGGGAGATGAAATCTTAGTGTGATTAGTAGTTTGTGTGGTTACAATGAGAAAAGGGGTACTAGTGCCCAAAATTTATTTTGTTTTCTCCCAATTGTAGATTTTTTCCCCTAACATGTAGCTTATTTGATGTGGTGGATGTTTGAGGTGGCTCTAGGGTTGCAAGTGGTGGGGCAGTCAAAGGCAGTATGGGATTGAAGACTAAGTGAATTTGTGGAGACATGGACAAGTCAAGGTAAGGGGAGGAAATATATTGAATAGGTATCCCAACAAGAGCTAATGTCATTTTCACAAGGATCCCAACCACACCAGGTGGATGGGAAATAAGGGGAATCTATGTAATAGGAGTTCCTAGATGTATGTTCTTCAAGGAAATAAGTCAGTGAGGGGTTGGGTTGTCCTTATTTGGTGATGGGATGACATTAGTGGTGGGGGTCACACTTGACATGGGTGACAATGTCATAAGTGGATCATAAGAGTGTGTAATATCCCCAACCAACTCTAATATACAAAATAGATCTATGTGGTTGAGATCTTTCGTCAAACACTTTGACAATATGTTCAATTTTCCTTAGAAAATTCCTTCTTCTTGTTGTCCCAGCTTTGATGAGGTTTTCTTATGTGTTAGCATGTCATTTGAAATAATTTCCACCTCCTTATAACCTCCTAATTGTGGGCTTCTATATATAATTGATGATTGTTATGTTTTATGTGTGTTGGCTAACTGAAACATTTTGTCAAACACTTTGTGTGCAATGAATGTAGTGTTCATTTAAGTGTATTTTATGATGTATTACGACCCATATTTATTCATTTAATATATTAGGAAAACATATGAAATGATAACCAAATAAATCAGAAACCAATAGCTATTAAAAACCATAAGATAATACCTCAAATCCTTGCTTTATTTAATATGTATTTGGCCGTCCAACATACAGTAATTTACAGATCTGAAATGTATTTGATACAACTGATATATGAATGGAAAATACATACAAAACATAGCCAAATGGAAGCAAAAACTCTCCCAATAGAAACCCCCTAACAACTTCTCCAAAAATATGTAATTTCTTCAACAAAGGATGGCCCCAATGACAAGATATGCAATCTACTTGATATGAATTATCCCTGGCTTAAGATGAGTCTCGATCCACCAATGAAATGGACAATCTCCTCACAAATAATTCTCCCAATAGGTGTAGAACTAAGCCACACATCAATGTGCAATATCTTATGCAAATAGAAGAAACCCTTGACTAAGGGTGCACCCTCCTTGGCCAATAATTCACCCAACTCTGCTAATAAATAAATATGGCTAGTGAAAATTGCCCAAAGTGCCAAGGGAAGTATCTCTAGTAATGGAAAGTGCATACAAGGTGATATCTCTCCAATATCTCCACTATATAACATAAATAAAACCTCCTCATCTTGGATAGTGCGCCCCTCCTGCGGAAACCTTCCCAATAGTGTGCCCCTCCTCAAAGATAATAGTTGAAGTAGATATGAACTTAATACAATGACGAGGCTGTAATATTTCACCACCTTGTCCAAGATTGGATCAGGAAAGGAGAAATCCTTCACCTCCATGCTGATCTTTAGGGTTTGTCTAGTCAAAACCCTCAAAACACTCAAGCTACCAGAGCTCAAAGATACAAGTGAAATGGTGATAAACATAATGAGAGAATATGATCCCCTGTCTCTCTTTTATACCCTTTTTCACCTTTTTCCCCTCAAGTGAATTTTAATTCATCTTTAATGTTTTCTCATAAAATCACTTTATTAATTTAATGAACCTTTTTACTCCAAAAAGTGATTAATTCTCCTTTATGACTTCATCAACCACTGAAATTCACTTTTCATCATCCTATCCTTTAGATATTTTTTCCTTGGTTCCAACGATCTATTACACTAAGGTATTTCTCCAAGAAACAAGCTCACAATAGTACCTTAAGTGTAATTAATTAAAATATGCTCAATAATAACCCAAAATTATGAAAAATCGTCAGAATTCCACAAAACCAAGAGACAACTGTGCATAAATGATATTGATGATGAAATATGGTGAATGGGTTAGCATGGGCCCCATATAAATCCTCCAAGTTTCCCGAGCTCATGTTTATCCTCTAGTGAGGCGCACATAAACTCATAAGGTTGCCTCTGACTACAAGGCAGGGGAATCCAAAAATGGGAACATTATAGTCCTCCCTTCTCAATTTTTTCTTCTCCTCAAGCAATGCCATCAAAACCCTATGGTAAACAAGCTGAACCAAACTGAAACTGAGAGTGATCTCCAGGTCCCAAACCAATCTGAAATACGTGGAGTACCTAACACCCACAATATTGTCCTGAAATTACTCACACAAGAGGCCTCATGAAGACCACCGATCAATAAAGAAAACAATTAATGTAAATACTCAGTCCACCCCTCATAGAATATCCCACCTAAGACACCAATCCAATGCTCCATATGTATAAGCTCATGAAACCCTAAAGCATTGGACATAACCCTAGAATACAACTCGACTAAAGAAAATAATTAATATTGATTTTTTAACCTCCAGAAAGAGAACTTGGTCCATACAGCTAAGGAAGAACATTATAATTACAGGATGTCAAAGCTCATTTGGACACACACAACACATAACTACATAAATCTAGTTCACATTGTAGAAATTTAGTAATTGAGCAGGTCTGGAGAGTAGCTGCAGCTGCAACTACTGCAACTTGTATTTTTAGTTTAGGCTTGGAATTTCTCTTGGTTATGGTTTGGAATTTCTGGCTTGTGTGCTATCTTTGGAGAGATGTATGCTACATTGACTGGTTATTAGGCCTAGGGTTTGCTTCCAGAATTATTCTCTGTCAAGGTCAAGGTGCTCGGGGGTGGCTTCGGCCTATGGTTGGGTGAAAATATTGCTATCTTTTCTATGGTTAAACGATCACACCTACTTTTCTAACAAAAACATCGTCACAGTTAGCGGTGCACATTGTACAGAGACATAACATTGGTTTGTATTGTCATATAAAAAACAACACTGAGTTTAAAATGGGAGTAATATTTTTTTTATATGGAAATAGTCATGTTTTAAATTTGTTCATGGATCGGTAGTGCGTAGTTTTTAGTACTTAGCCATCAATACTTTTATTTATTTGTAAAGAACCATGTGAAAATGACAATTTGTAAAACATTTTCGATTTCACAAGGCATTGTTATCATATGCTGGTGCATATACATATGGTTAATGCACCGATGTGTACTTATTTACTTTATGGATCGGTGTCTTATTTTGTAAAAAAATTCGTAATTTTTATATATGATGATTCTTAACTTTTCATTTTTTCAGGGAGATTATGAAAATTCCAAGGGACAAACAAGGGGAAAACAAATACATGGCGGTAGGGATGTCCAAAAAAGTGTACAAGGAGATGGTAAAAGAAATGAACATAATTTCATCGTGGGAGGAGCCATCCCAACAACAATGCACGTGAGAGGTATGTAATAATTGATTTGTTATTTTATGTACACCAAATTTAATTATCGCATGGAATACTAAATTTCAATTGTGTTGTTGCAGAAAAGAAAAAAATGGAACCCATTCAGCACATAAAACAAGACGACGAGGAAGAAAAGGGTTGATCACAAAGTTTGTTGTGATATTTATATTTGAATAATTAATATACAAGTTCGTCACTTAAGATTTCATATTTGTTGTGATATTTGTATTTGAATAATTAATATTAAAGTTTTTCAATTGATGTCTTCTAATATGTGCTAACATACAAAGAAGAGCCAATCAAATAATTGATCAACATTGGATTAAGTATGGTTCATGAGTATATGTTCAAGTATCAAGGTTTAACTAAACAATTTGTAAGTAGCTATGTTGTTTAACTTCCTTCATTTTATAATTAATGGAACAACACAAAACCTTTATAGTAATTATATTGACTATGCTTTTTCATGGCATATTAAACATGCACGAACCAATGTATGGAGTGCGGCCAACAAAAGGGATTTTGAGAGATGGCATACAACATGGCTTCGAAAGAATGTGTAATGTTTATGAAATTGTTGCTACTATGTTATGCTTTTTTATTTACGCAATCATGTACATTCTACTATATAAATATAGATTTACTTATTACTCTTTATTTTTATGTTTGTAGATGGAACATGAAGAGGATGAACATAAAAAACAAGTCGATCAAGAAAACGTTAGGTTAAATAATCAAAGTACAATATCACCTACAAGTGACGAAGAAATGAAACATGCATGCAACTTGAGCGATGACAACATTTCATGTGATGAATGACAATCAATAATTGAATGTTACTACAAGTTTTATGTTTTGGAATATATGTATGTGAAAATCACAGGTTTTGTTTAATGCAATCGACATATTGTCCCAATTGCATGAGGACATGTTACCAATAAGTGTAACAATCACATATTGGTTGCATTTTGATTATTGTGAACTTTTATGTTGTCCCATTTTGTATGATTATGGGCATCTTATTCATATACAATAAAATGGGTTTCTTATTTTATTGCATTGTTGATTTTTAAAATATTGTGTTGATGATTAATTAATATGTTGATGATTTACATTCTTACAAATAAAAAAGGTGAAATCCATTGGATAACCTATTAATGAAATCATTATATCAAAATGTAATAAAAAAAATATAAAAAAAAATACTATTATAAAAATATTTAATTTTGAGATGATTAATTGAAAATTTGTAAAACAAAAACAATTAATTAAAATATATACATTAGTGCATTGTTTTCTTATGAAATCACTAAACAATGGGTGCCATAATATATAATGCAACCTCTTTTGAGGGGTTATACACACTAGTGCCTATTAATTATATGGGAGCACTCGTGCCAAATATTAAAAAAAAAACATTGTTCTTTAAACAATATAACATACAATTATTTTTATTATTTCAACATTTTACAATTAGTATGTTTCTAGTATGACCCTTTGTTAACATATACTATATGTATCAGTGCTTTAAATATAATATATGCATCGATTCTTAGTAACAAAGAATGACGTCGACGTCTCACCTCGGATATTCAAAATTTCACTACCCTTCAGTGCACAGGGTAATATATGTACCGACACATACAAATTATTCAAGCACTATAACACACATAAAATAAAGTACTAGTGCATACATAAAATTAGAAATCCTTGGTGCTGCATAAACAAACAATGTAGAAGCATTGCGTTGAAATTATAAGAGAATCGATGTTGCATACAACAAAACGATAAATCCAATGTGTAATAACTATATCATCATCGATGTTTTTTAGTTTATGTGTGCACTGATGCATTTTAAAGAAGAGCACATTGGTGTACTTTAACAATAAAAACACTAAAAAAAACCTCCACCCACCAATTTTTTTTTAGTTATATGAAACATCCATTAAATCCTTCGCTAAAACCTTTACTTTAAATAGTGGAGGTTGAAGCGAAGGTTTACCTCTTCTACATGGTGTTTTCCTTGTAGTGATGAGCATACTTGACATCAATGCTTAGAGGTATATGCTATTGGAATTAGCAAATCCAAAGAGTAGGAGTGGAAAATCCCAAGAGTAGGAGTGTCTTCTTCTTGCAATAAAGGGGATATATGACCATTGACAAAGAATGAAAAGTTTGAGAGGACAAGTGGAGAGGTGTTTTTCAAAAATATCTGATATTAAACGACAAGTTTTGAGATGACCTTTTAAGGGGTGTCACTTCCTAAATGATGCGTTCGACGTAACCAAACCTAGACATAAATACAATCCATTAGACTCAAAAGTACTCACAATGGAAATACTAAACCAAATGTAGAGATGTAATGTCCCCCACCTCTTGATGAAGAGGCTTTGAGAAGACTCAGTGGCCTAGGTAGCCCCACTAGGCCATAGTCTCACACTGAGGGGAAGGGTCAACCAAACTAAGGTTATATTCTTAAGTTGACTTGATAAAAAGGTGAAAAAGAGTTAAAAGATAACTCAATGAAGGAATAGAAGCGCTGGAGGTTGAGTTAGGAGTTAACCATAGGGGTTAACCTAACTCAACAGAGAAGTAGAAGAAAAGTATAAAGAGGAGGCTGGTGCACACCTATTATTCATTATGGATTATGGTATTTTGCTTGTTGATGCTCTTGAGCATACAATTTTGAGGGTTTTGATATTACAAACCCTAGTGAGTAGATCAGTGGTACAAGATTCCACTCACCTAGCTCCAAGCTTGGTCTCGGGGCTGAAATACTCCACCCACACCATTCTACAGCTATCATCCATCCGGGAGGACTAGCAGGGCCATACCATTTGGATCAGCAGGGTTGTACCAGCTAAGTTTTCTTGCAGGGGCGCACCAATTGTTGAGGAAGAGTTCGATCCAGCATAAGGAAAAATCTTGAGAGGTTTCCAACATTAGGGTTTTTCTTGCAAGCCTTTTCTCATCATTTTGAGGGCTTCTTGGAGGATTTATCACATCCCTATCGTTTACTACTGGTTGGGACGATTTCAGGAGGAAGGGTATGACTTGGAGATTCAATATTTCTCAGATTTAGAAGGCTACAAGCTAGATCTAACCTTAAGACTTCTCTCAAGTTCTTGTAGGTGCCCGATCTATCATTCGGGAGAGTTTCAGACGATTTGGAGGACACATGCAGCTAGGCCGTACTATTGGCCATTTTCAGGGTTTCAGAAGGGCTGCACCATCCTAGGGTTTCTGTAATTTAAGGAGAAAGCTTCAGTGCTTGAGATCCATACTTCAGGAGGAGGCTTCCATTGCCTTGGTCTATCATTGGAGAGAGTTTGGAAGCATCAAGAGCTCTATATCTTCAGGAGGTCCGAACCCTTGGTGTCAATTGTCTTCAGCAGGCTGTACCAACAGTCATCAGGGCCGTACCAGTTGCTTGGGGGTTAGGATGAAACCCTAGTTTTGCAGTTGAGAGTTCACCTTCTATTGGCATCCTTTGGGAGGCTTGATTTGTATATTTGGGAGCATTTTGTATGCAGCTCTAGTATTGCCTTGAATCCATCCATTTAGATCTGCTTCTCTATTGTATCAGGTGCTTGCTTTCTTATAATAAAGTTCAGCTATTTTCTTGTGGTTCCTATCTTGTGTAGTGTTGATGATCTTCATATGATGATAATGATGGTTGTATAAATCCATGGTAAATAACTGAATAAACCCTAAGGCCAAAATATTCATGGTCAACCTGCATACACAATAAATAATAATCAAATCAGTGGTTAGTTAGTGATTCCAAGCAAAAAATTGGCTTATCATTACAGTGGTATCAGAGCTTTGATCCTCCAAACCAGTGGGGGATTAGTGCATACATAGGTAAAGTGGTATCATTATGGGTAGAAGGAAGAAACAAACCAGTGAAACAAAAGCCGAAATGGAGGGTTCAGGGGATGACCGTGAGCCACAAGGTTTGGCCTACTTAGTAGCCAAATTCCTTAAGACCCTAAATCTTACAGAAAGCAACTTGGTCCATCACTTGCAGGAAAGTCAGGAGACAAACCGAAAGGAACATGCCAAAATTACTGAGACCTTAAAGAAGGTATATGGGAATATGAGAAAGATTTATGAGAGCTAGACGATGATAACCCAACTCTTGATGCAGATGACTCATCAGGGGAAAGACCTTGAGACGTATGGAAACAAAGTGGCTAGTGGATCTGGTGGATCCTAGTGTGAAATTAGATATAATCTGGAGAAAGCTCCCAGATCCGAGGGAAGCCATGGAGGAGGCACGTCATATGGACAAATGGGTAGCAAGGCTAACCCTAGACCATACTTGCCCACATTCATAGATGAACAGGTGCAACAAGAGCAGGTGGACAACTTTGTGGAGCAGATGGCACAATGTACGAAGGAGTACTATGGCCTGGATATGATTATTTAGAGACAGATGTCCCTGGATCAATATTGTCAACTCAAGTTTAGAAATAAGCCCAGGCCAAACCACAGGAGTAGTTTTGAGTTTGAATGAAGAGCAGGGAAGATAGAGATCCCATACTTTGATGGTACGACTAAGATGAGAGCACATGCATGGGTGCAAAAGCTAGATACCTATCTATAGCTTAATCCCATCAGGGAGATGGAAGCCATCAAATTTTCCACCATGTACTTGGATGGAAAGGCTCATGATTGGTGGTACCATGGACTCACCACACTAGGCCACAATCAGATAGTGTCCTACATAGAATTCACTCAGAGGCTTATTGATAGATTTGATCAAGGGGATCTAGAGCTACACTTCATGGAGCTCACACAGCTTAAACAAATAGGTACAATTGAGGAATTCATTGAATAATTTCAGAGGTTGGCCATGATGGTGCAACATATATCACCAACCAGACTCATGATGCTCTTCATTGAGGGGCTGATGGAGCCCTTGAAGGGTTGGGTAAAGGATTTTAAGCCTACCAACCTACAAGATGATATCTAGAGGACGAGGGACCTGGGACCATCTACTAGGCCAAAATTTATGCCTAGACCACCTCTTAACACTGAAGGGAGAGACCAAAGACCTCCAATGAAGTAGGGAGGGCGTGATCTAAGAGGTTTTGAAAGGGGCTGTGGTAGAGTGGACGAGAACACCAGAAGGGATCTGAGGAGGAAGAAAATTTGCTTCACTTGCAAGGAACCATGGAACCCAACACACAAATGCATGGGCCGTGGTCAAGTGCATTACATAGAAGTCACTTCACACAACGAGGAAGAGGAGGAGATCGACCAGATACAAAACATTGAGGCCGAAACCATTGAGACAACAGAGGAGGATATCATCGGACATGATAGTACGACTGAGGAGAAAGCTACCTTGGCATCTATCAGTGGAGTTCCCAAATATAACACCTTTCGGATGAGGGGAGTCTTGCAGGGACATAAGGTATCTATTCTGATTGATGGGGGAGCCTCTCATACCTTCATTGATTCAGAATTGCTGAAAAGGAGGCATATACCCACAATAGAGTTGGAAGGGTTCAAGGTGGAGGTAGCAGGTGGAAGCACTATTCCTTGTGACATGTACATTCCTGGTATGAAGCTTACATTGGGTAGGGATGAGTTGGTACAAGACTTCTATGTCATGGACCTCCCAGATACCAACATCATCCTTGGAGTTCAATGGCTCAGTACATTGGGGCCTATCACCACCAACTACAAAACCATGGAGATGTCATTTACAGAGGAGGGTGGACGAAAGGTAGTGCTCTAGGGCATGACAATGAATGCTGCAAAGGTGTTCATGGCCAAGAGGATGGAGGCCATATTCCTAATATATGAGATAGTATATGCAGCAGAATGTAGGATTTTCACACTTGTGGATGAGCAGGGTAAGGTTCACTACACCCCAGAGATCCAAGAGATCCTTGACAAGCACCACAAGGTGTTTTCCATTTGGACCGATTCCTCCAAGGGTGCCACTAGACAGGGGGTTTGAGCATAATATTGAGCTAGAGGGAGGAGCTCAACCAGTCATCACCACACCATACATGCATCTGAATAAGTACAAAGACGAGATAGAGAAGGCCATCAAGGAAATTTTGGACCTGGGGCACATTAGGCCGAGCACTAGCCCTTTTGCTTCTTCAGTAATGCTAGTTAAGAAGAAAGATGACACTATGAGAATGTGCATCGACTTCATGGCCTTGAATAAAAAGAAAATAAAAAACAGGTACCTGATACCAAGGATTGATGAGCTGCTAGACGAATTGCATGGAGTTGTCTACTTCACAAAGATTGACCTTCATTATGGCTATCATCAGATCAAAATGAGGGAGGAGGACATCTCAAAAACAACTTTCAAGTGTCATTATGACCATTATGATTTCTTAGTGATGCCCTTCGGGTTAACCAATGCCCCAACCACGTTCCAATATTGCATGAACCATGTGTTCAACAAGTAGCTGAGGAAGCACCTGTTGGCATTTTTTGATGACTTGCTCATTTACAGCAAGACGTGGGAGGAACACCTCCGACATGTGGATCAGATTCTGTCAATCATGGAGGAACAATTAGTATACGCTAAGGAGTCCAAATGTGAGTTTGGAATGACATAAGTGCTTTACTTGGGGCACATCATTGGAGCAAAAGGGGTACAGGTACATCAGGAGAAAACAAAATCCATTATGGAGTGGCCTACTCCTAAGACACTTATAGAGTTAAGAGGATTTCTAGGCATATGCACGTACTACAGGAAATTTGTCAAGGGGTTTTCTCAGCTGTGTGCACCCTTGACCGATTTGACTAAGAAAGGAGCCTTCAAATGGAATGAGGAAGCTCAAATGGCGATGGACAATATGAAGAAGGTAATGAGCACGTGCCTAATCCTAGCCCTTTCATATTTTATCCTACCCTTCACCTTGGAGTGTGATGCCTCAGGAGAAGGGATAGGGGCCATACAATGCAGAATAGGCACCCTCTTGCCTATGAGATCTAAAAACTCAAGGGTCTTGAGCTACTCTACAACATTTACGACAAAGAAACGCTCACTATCATGCATGCACTAGCCAAATTCCAGAAATATCTGGTAGGTGCACGGTTTTTGGTCAAATTAGATCATAACAGTTTTAAATACCTATTGGAACATAATGACTTAAATGAGAGGCATAAAAAATGGGTAAGAAAAATACATGCCTATGACTTTGACATTGAATTTTTCAAAGGGAAGAACAACATGGTGGCTGATTCATTATCTAGGAGGCCATCCATATTTTCCATGAAAGATGTATCGGTTGACTGGAAAGACCACTTGGTGATGGAGTATGTGAAGGATCCGTTCACTTGTCAGCTATTGGATGGACAAGTACAAGATGATAACTTCAGGATTATAAATGACCTCATCTACTACAAGGGCCAAATCTTTGTGGTTCCTGGATTTTCCTTCAAGGCCAAAGTATTGCAGGCATGCCATGACTCACCAATGTCAAGGCACCAGGGGATCCATAAGACGTACAGGCAGGTAAGAGAGAGGTTCTCATGGAAGGGCCTTAAGGAGGATGTAATGAAGCATGTAAAGGAGTGTACTACATTCCAGGTGAACAAGGATGAGCATACTCACCCAACGAGATTACTACAACCCTTACCCATTCCAGAGCACAAGTGGGAAAGCATATCCATGGATTTCATCACCGGGTTTCCAAGAACACAAGGAAAGGAATGCATTTTTGTGGTGGTGGACAGGTTGACGAATTTTGCACACTTCTTCTCCATAGCCACATACTTTAGCGCAACACAGGTGGCTGAACTATTTTTCAGGGAGATTTTCAGGTTGCACAACTTACCCAAAACCATTGTCAGTGACAGGGATAACAGGTTCATGAGTACCTTTTGGCAAGAATTGTTTGGATTGGTTGGTATGGCCTTAACCCCTAGTACCAACTATCACCCTCAGACAGATGGGCAAACTAAGATAGTCAACAAGTGGGTGGAAGGATACTTGAGGAATTATGTAGTAGGGTAGGAGAAGGCGTGGGTCAGACGGTTTCACTTAGGAGAGTACTTCTACAACACCACCCAGTACGTTTCCATAGGCATGCCACCATTCAGGGCCTTGTACAACTATGATCCATTATATTTTGTAGAGATTGACTTCGGTGATAGCAGGGCACCTATGGTATAGGATTGGGTACAACAGAGCCAAGACATTCTCAGGGAGATGAAGGATCATCTACAGAGAGTACAAAACCAACATAAGGTTCAAGCAAACAAGCACAAAGTTGAGCATACTTTTGAGGTTGGTGAGTTAGTCTATCTAAGGCTCCAATCATACAGTTAGGCTTCTATAAAAAGAAGCAGAGCAAAGAAGCTACAACCACGTTTCTTTGGGCCTTACAGATTTAGCAGGAAGATAGGGGCCATGGCTTATGAGATGGAGCTCCCAAAGGGAAACAGGATGCACAACCTGTTCCATGTGTCCTTCCTAAAGAAGGCCATTGGCCAACACATCACACCCATCGAGATACTACCTCCCATGGACAAAGAAGGGCAGCTTGTCTTGATTCTGGAAGAGATACTAGAGGTTCGGGAGAAGAGGCTCAGGAAGAGAAGCATCAAAGAGTACTTGATTAGGTGGAAGGATCTACCCATTGAGGATGCCACGTGGGAAAATGAACAAGTGGTGAGAGAAATAGGTTTGGCATTCCTTGAGGGAAAGCAATTTCTAACAGGGGAGACTGTGATGTCCCCCACCTCTTGATGAAGAGGATTTGAGAAGACTCAGTGGCCTAG
>JASDQU010739757.1:144554-165808 GCA_032191745.1 Picea mariana | reverse complement strand
TTTGGTTTTTGTTTTTTTTTTCACTTATTTGATAATTATATAAATTCTCTTAAATATATATATTTTTTAAATATAACTCTTTTATTTTTCTTAGTTTTTTTTTTTTTAATTTTAATTTATAAAAAAAAATCAATTATATTTTTTTGTTAAATGTTTTAAAATAGTGTTATTTAATTACAATGATTTTCTATCTATTAAAGTAAAGGTAAAAAATGTGTTAAAAATGAGATTTTTCAATATATTTAAAAAAGTATGGAACCATAAATTAATTAAGGAAAGAAAAATAGTATTTTAAAAAACGTAAATGGTAAAAAATATTTTGAGATTGAAAGAAGCATTGAAAAATGACTAAAATCACTTTTGATAAAAAAATAAAACAAATGAAAATAAATGAAAAAACAAGCATTTTGAAAAAAAAGTGGAAATATTATGTATGAGAAAATTTAAAATATCAAAAAACCACCTAAAAACGGAATTGGGTGCTACTGGTAACACCACTTTTAAAAATGGGGTAAAAAACTTGACCCCCCAAAAAACGAGAACTCTGTAGAGTTCTCGTTAAGTTGGTAACTATGTTTTCTACAAGAGATTCTATCTTTTACTCAAAAAGATTGAGTGACCAGAATGGCATATTCTGGGTAAAATTCTCGGAAGAACTATTACATTAGATATATATGCTACAAGAATCTCGAGAATTTAAAGGACACATCAAGAATACATGTACTTGGGAAACAAAGAATATCGCAGCACTTGATCGGCTGGATCACCAGATTACATGAGCTGTCGATTTCTAGGTTAACATGACGTTGAAAGGATATATCATTGAATTCATAGCTGAGAATCACCAATATTTTTCATAGGATGAAGACATTTTCAAGAAAGGTTCACGTGAGAGGCTATTGAGGGAAATTCCCCTATCGATCAAAGCATTCTTGATGGAGGAGGGGATGATAATTATTCCCTCGACTGAGATGGTAGCCTAAGCACCTACACTTGGGGTAAGGTGATTTTGGGGTAGGATCACGACCTAAGAAGGGGAAAGGGTTCTTTGATAGATGGGGGAATATCAATAAGAGAATAAAAGAAACAATATATCCTTGAGGATAGCCACCATAGTTGAGAAGTGGTGCGTGGAAAGGTAAATAAAGCAAAAAATAACTATGAGGTGTTGTAGAAAGAAATAGGATCAAGAGGAACAAATGAAAGAAATAAGGAAGAGTTGAGGAGGGTAAGAAGAGAAGAAAGACTGGCTGGTCCAAGATTACAATATAGGGAAGTGCAGAGAGAAAGGATTCCCTAGGTGGGTGGATGAAAAGAGGAGAGTGCAGAAGCAAGGGAAGATGAATCAAGTCTAGATCTTGCAGGAGACTAAGAAGATTCAACCCAGGTATTAGTAAACATCAGGAATCGGGCTGACAAGGCTACTTTAGAGAAAGAAAATGATACCCCCCAAATCAAAGAAACCCTCTCTGAAGTTAGTGGAACCATCCCCAAATCAGTCGTTCCCTAGGTGTCCTCTATACCCATTATAATCCCTATACCACATACTTATGCTAGTTATATTCCATCACATTCAGTTAGTTAGTCATATTATGTAAGTTTAAATATTGGGAGGATATTGGGATCCCATGTAATATCGCAAACATGGTCATTAGGTTTTATTTTAATAGGAACAATAAGACCCAGAATGGATGGAAATATGGTTGGCTCGATCGCCTAATACCCAGAGTTCTGGGGTAAAGGGGATGATGATGTAGCGAAACATTGGTTCTTATGTGACTCCATCTAGAGATCCATAGGGACTCTCGATGAAAACAAGTTAGTTTAGTTTCAGACTACCTTGAGGGGTCATGCCCTCAAATGGTACATGAAGGCTATTGAACTAGTGGTGAAAGGACAAGTGTTCAGCCTTTCCCAAGTTCATTTGAAGTTCATCACTGAATTCAAACTAACTTAGTCAGAGCACCAAGAACTCTCTGAGTTGCGAGAGATTCAACAATGGTACATCCAAAGGATTACTATGTATGGCGATAACTCCTCTAACACAACAATGGATAGCCACCTTAACAAAATCCTTGGAACAATTGATGAAGATCAAACCCATGGCAGGTTATATAGGGAGTCTAAGAGTGACCAAACCTCTAGTGGATGTAGATTTGTTGCATCTCCCGGGAAAACTATCGGTGCTAATTGAGAAGATTCAAGAATTAACCAAACCAATACCAAGATGACCTCAGGTTTGGTGCACATGATGCTACACAGAAGGGCATATGGAAAATTAATGTTTGCATATGAGGGGAATGAAACATTCTCACAACCCAATGGGATCCTCTCCGGGACCAATAGGAGGGGTTGCGTAAGTATCTATGACAACACCATTCCATGCACCGGGGCTATACCATGCCTTTCCAGGCTTTCAAAGATCTCGTCCAGTTGAGTGTTGTGATATTTGTCGGACACATGGGCATGTGCCAAGGCAGTGTCCTATCATGAAGAAGTACATGACTATGGCCAATACAATACATTGAATGTTTTGTGCATCTACAACACATGCCACAAATCAATGTAGAGAACTAGACACGTTGGTCGAAATATTATATTGGAAAACATTCATAATAAATGAAACACCCCAAGGACTTGGAAGAGGCCAGGGAGGTGGGATTGGAGGTGGATTCAAAGGAGGAAGAAATGGACGAATACAATTGAGAAGATGTTACAATTGCAATGAAAAAGATCACTTGGCTAGAGACTGTCCTCACCCTTGACAACCATGGTTCTCTCACTGCAGGAATAATGGGCATGCAACTGAAGACTTCCCAGAATGGATCATGAAATGGGAACATCGAGTTCATCTACGAGGAGATAAATTCATAGGATCGAAACTAAAAAATCGAATCGAGGGACTGTAATGACCCCATCATTACAACTAAATGTGATGCAATATTTTTTTTTTTTTTTTAAGAAGGACAGGAAGGCAACAACGACAACAGTTAAACAACACAACTTGACAACGAACACAATGCATGTAGATCAAGAAACAAACAACAACGAATTAGTACACTATCACTTAAGGAAAATGGATGAAACATGTGATAATCCAATACAGATATAAATGACGACCGGCCCAACACAAGAAAGACAATGCCTACAAGCTAAAGGACAACATCAACCAACTTGACACAACAAATTTGACAATCAATAACTAGAAACCTCTATGGCACATAAAACTAAGAGCGTTAATGTGTTACAACCAAGTTCCAACATCAAATACAATGATCAATTCCCACATCGGGAATCACAGACTATAACTAGGTTATCATTCCCCTCTATCCATCATGGTGCACAATGATCCCCTCATCAGGAATCATATTGTCACAAGGTGATCAGTGTGACAATAACCATGGCACAACATAACATATCTAGAACTTTATCCTGCACTAAATCCCTCATTCTAGGAGACTGAAAAATATGTCAAAATACATGAAGACTACACCCAAGCACCCAATCGACAGGTCGACACGACGCAAGGAAATATGACTACTATAACAATCACACATCATAATAAATTCCTAAATCCACAAAAGTGATATGTTCTTTAAACCGATCCTTCTTTACCATTTATGGGATAACTAAGTGTCCTTGTTTGTATTGTAAAAGAGAATTTGTATAAGCAGTTAACACGATTAATAGTAATAACACTAGTGTAAAGAGGAGTGTAATGATGAATTACATCATGTTCGCAATGTAAGAAGTATTTTATCTAATATGTATTTGTTATTTTCTGGTGATGCCTTCACTACCTTAATCTGTACGTATTAAATAATTATAATCAATAATTGGTTCAAGGTAACTAACTATATTAAAAATACATAAAGTTCATGGTAACTACATCATATTTTTCATGGTAACCACTAATGGTAACAATTAGTTTTTGTTTGGAATTATATGCTGCTAACTATATATGTTATCCATTTTTGATACGTTGTCTAGCCATTAGCCACATGATAAATAAAATCATTGTCCATAAATTTAAATCTCTGTCACACATTATACATCAATTCATTGTCACTAATTTTTCTATCAATATATCTCTGTCAAACATTATGTAAGAAATCACTGCCAAAATGATATCTCTATCCATCCTTAATTTGATGTCTGAATGATATATTACTATCCATCATTAGTATCAATGTCTAATGCTACTGATATATATATTAATGATTTGTTGTCTAAAATATATTTCTATCCCAAGCCAATCCAATGAATGCTAATAAAGCTACTCCAATTGCCATTCAATGCTAATCAAATCCAGAAGTAGTAATAATAAAGTCCAACTAGTAAAATCGCCATTCAAAAGCTAATCAATTGCCATTCAAAGCTAATCAATACAACAGTAGTAATAAAAAAATCCAGCTAATCAAATGTTAAGAACGTAGTCCTTCAAGCTAAAAAAAAACGTGGTCATTCAAATGTATAAAAATGCAGTCCTTCAATGTATAAAAACATAGGTATCCATGATATCATTCGCTATGCATAGAACATTATCCATTTCACTATGTATATCATAAAAGAAATGCAGGTAACCTTTGCTGTGCATATAGCATTATTTTTATGATATCCATGATAAAAGCACAGAAATAATATGCTAATAACCATATCTCTACTCAAAAATGCAGGGAATAAAAATGCTATTCGTTGGGGGAAATAAATACGCAAAAACACAGAGGGGATCAATGAAAACTCGGGTATCAACAAAGACATTCGTGGGTAAATGTATTGTTGTGTAATGTTCCATGAAATCGTTGAGTAAATTGATATCGTAGGTATCAAATTCATAGTGATACTGTAGTGATAAGGGAAAATTCATAGTGATATATCATTTAAAGAAAAATGTAGATAACTTACCAGGGAACGCAGACATAGCATAAAAAAAACCATAGATTTTATAACAATCAAGGCGTTGGGTAATACAATAAATATTGTTGTGTTATTGCCAAGAAAAATCGTTGTAATAACAACATGGATAACAAAATCATTGTAACACAATCATGAATAACAAATCACGGTAACACAACCAAGGATAACAAATTCGATGTATTAGCAATCCTAGATAACAAATCATTGTAACAGAATCATTAAAATGCAGAGGTTTACCCCTTCCAAAATGCAGGAGATCATCACTAAAAGAAACATAGAGGGTTTACCATTCAATGCTAAGATTTTACCCAAAAAGGAAAATGCAGAGTTGATCCTTCAAGGAAATGCAGAGGTGATCAATCAAAGAAATGCACGGATAATATTTCAAGGAAACGCAAAAGGTTTTTAGAGTTTAAGCAATTGAAACGTAGAGGTACTCATTCAAAAGAAGGCACAAGACTAAACATTCAAGGAAGAATCAATCAAGCGAAGAGATAAGTAAGGGATCGATAGTTGGGAAAAATGTATCCTTCACTTATCATCCATCCACAGAAAAGAAGGGCATTTGAATCTATAGGTATTTAAACATCGAAGTGACGACCATCGTTTCCACTCCTGGCCGACTGCTTAGGAACAGACTAGTGACTAAGGGATAAAGGATGGAACATAAAAACACAATCACTTCATAATAATCAATAAAACCCACACAGAGAAGTCATTGCAATCATAAATCGATTTCTCTAACAGAAATCAATTCAGAATACGTCAAGCAAGGGGATTACAAATACTGTAGGAAAGTAGGTGCAATAAATCTCAAGGCAATGAAATATTCAACCGAGAATAGAATAACAACATCCATAAATTAAATTTCATTTTCAAGTATCAAATTTAACAAATGTACCTTATCCCAACGCGAAAACTCTGAGTCGTTGTCCTGCGTGCCCTGTCCATCTCTCGCTTGCCAACCGATGTAACCTCATCGGTACCTCCCAACCAACTCTAGGGGTACTCTTCTTCCCCCTGAGCCCCTCGAGCTGCAAAGGGGCCACATACACCATACCATAGAACCACTAGCACCCATATCACCTCGCAAGGTCAAGCTACCACTCATTACCCGAGCTGGGTATCCCAACTCCTAGAAGAGAAGTTCAGTCAAGACAAAAATTCAGAAGCATAATGTTATGCATAAAAAATGAGATCCATACTCCTCCTCCATCCTTTTTATAGAGTTTTCAAGTAATTAGTTTCCCAAATTCTCATTAAATTCTTTTTTTGGTATTTAATTAATTAGGAAAAACCTCCCCCCGTACACTTGTCACTCGATTCCCTCGCTGCACTATAAATTAATTTGATTAATTATTTAATTATTCCTATTTCCCTCACCCACCTCAAAGCATTCCTAAAAATGCTCCTTGGTGTCCCAGTATTCTCTTACAAATCTTAAATGACTTACGACTTACTAAATTCCTAGTTGAGTTCATAAAAAGCAAGTTCCCAAGGCAAGATTCCTTACTAATTTAGGCATCCATCTTTTTCTTTAGATTTCCCCTTTTCTTCAGGTTTCCCCTTTTTCTTTAAGTTTCCTATTTATTTTAAGTTTCCCTCTTTTTCCTTTTTAACTAAAAATTAATTTAGCAAGCGTAGATGAAACAATCATTTACCATTTTTCTTATTTAATTGAAAATTAATTTAGCAAGTGTAGATGAAACCATTATTTACCCTCTTTTCCCTTTTATTTTTTTACTAAAATTAAGTTAGAAAAAATAGATAAAAACAACCATTTCCCTTTTTAAAATTTTAATCCTCCATTATAATTTTGACTTTAATAAATAAATTGAATTTCTTAATCCCCCCCCTTCTTGTTACATGTTTAATTATGGTTATTATTTTTGACCACATGTGTTACTTAGACCTAGATTTGAATTTCACTAGTTTGGGCGACATTTTTATTAGGGAAATTGTTTTTAAATATTAATTATCACATCATTCATTTTAAGGCCGAATAGGTTTATTCACTTACCTGTTGAAATCACGACGTTCCCTTCAGGACACACTACGTGCTCCAAGGGTACCACTCGCCTCTTCGATTTTCCTTGCACAACGTGCCCTTCAGGACGCACTATGTGCTCCAAGGGTGCCACTTGCCTCTTTTTGTTTTCCTTGTGCGATGTGCCCTTTAGGACACACTACGTGATCCAAGGGTGCCAATAGCCTCTTGACTAACTTGGTAGACATAAAAAATCCCTAGAGTCAATACTCCGCTAGGTGATCTTATGAGAGACTAAGGGCCTCTAAGGAATAAGKCCCTTGCCTTATTGCGCACCCCTTAGAATCATTGTGAGCGACTATCACAGTCTTCCCTCACTACATCATGGGTCTTCTCGAACTAGGTAATCATTAACCTCCAGTTCGAGCCATGAYGATGGTGCTAGTAGGCTRTGGAAAGGATGTTGTCCACACCTCTCCCTCAAGTCTTTGGTTGTCCTACATGACCCCTCTACTCCACAGGTGAGTCGAGTCAACAAGCTATCGTCATCCTGCATCCATCAACGAATCATTTCAGCAACAATAATCAATCATCATAACATCTAATAATATGTACATGTGTTACATCAATAACATTCAAACCCAACAATCCTCTCCCTAACTCGATCAAGAGTCCAAGGGGTTTCATCGATGCCTCTACATCCTTAATATCCAAAGTCCTACACACTTAAGAGAACCCAGTCAATAGCACATGTCTATGTCAATACAACAAAATAACATATCATCATATCCATAATTCCTCATAATCATAATCAAACGACCAATAGTATAATAATCTAGATCACTTGCAAGAAAGTGTCCTGAAGGATAAATTCTCTCAGTGCGCACAATAGCAGGATATTACATACACCCCCTCTTGTTTTAAACTTTGTCCCAAAGTTTCAAAGTATATAAGTCCCAAAATAAGGTGTATCACAACATCATAAGTCTATATATAAACAAATATGGAAACTACTGGTGCATATCATATGCGTCCTCCCAGGTCGTTGAGTGCAGAATATAGTTGTCCCACTAGACCTTGACTTGATCAGTTGTTTGACGTCGTAGTTTTCGAATGCAATGGTCCAGGATGTAGATTGGCTCATCATGAGTGCACCCTCATCCAATACCTGCAAGGTACTCAAGTCAAAACATGTGTAGGATCACTAACATAGTGTCTCAAACAGATAAGTGAAAAACATCATGCATACGCCTCAAGTATCAGGGAAGGCTATTCAATAGGCCATGACCCTCTCTTTTCCACAATCTTGCAGGATCCCGTGACCCTAGGAGATAGTTTAGCACCCTTTCCAAACTTGATTGAAATCTTATACGGTTTCACTGACAAGAATACTTGATCACCACATTGTAACTATGGGCAACACGTTGCACATTGACATAACTCTTCTGCTAATCCTATGCTTCCTTGATCCTTTGTCTTATTTTTTTCATTTGATCCTCCATTTCTTGGATCACTTCTGGTCCCACTAGGACCCTATCCTCAAGTCGATCCCAACTCAAAGGTTTCTGAAATGGTCACCCGTAAAGAAACTCGAGAGGCACCATCTTAATGGTGCTTTAATAACTATTGTTATATGAGAATTCTACCAATGGAAAGAATTCTTCCCAACACTTATGTTGGTCCATCACGTAAATACGCAACATGTCCTTCGATATCTGGTTTGTTCATTCAGTCTACCCATATTTCTTTAGGTGATACGCAGTACTAAAGTTAAGTTGGGTTCCCAAGGCCTCTTGGAAACTAGTCCAAAATCATCCAGTAATCACCGATCCTCGATCAGATATAATCCTCTTAGGCACGCCATGCATCCTCACAATCTCACTAATTAAAATCTAGCTATGTCCGGTGCCTGATACGTCATATGCACAAGAATAAATGAGCACTCTTCATCAGAGTGTCGACTACCACAAAAATAGAGTCGTGTCACCTTGCCATCAGTGGAAATCCAACAATGAAATCCATCTAAATTCCCTCCCATTTTGATTCAGGAACAGTGTATCTATAGTAATCCTACCGAATGTCTATGTTCAGACTTCACCTACTGACATTCTAGACATCTTTCCACGTAGTTGACAATGTCTACCTTCATTCCTTTCCAGAAGAATTAGGGTTTAAGGTATTCCCTCATCTTCATGGCTACTGGGTGAGTCATGCACACTGCTCTGTGAGCCTCATTTAGGATGAAACTTTTCAACCTGTCGTTGGGTGGTATGTAAATTCGACCTTTAAATCTCAACAATCCGTCGTTGTCCATAGTAAATTATTCACATTTTGGTACCATCATTGTGTTTTGTTTGATAAAATCCTTGACCTCCTTGTACCATTCATTGTCAAGTTATAAAGTTAGAATCTTTCTACATAGATTCATCTGAAGATGCAAGCATCGAAAATATGTGTGGTCTCCGACTCAACGCAACCACTACTTTGTTCACTGTCCCTTTTATGTAATAATCTCGAAATCATACTTGCTAAGCAATTTTGACTAACATCGTTGTCGTGCATTCAAGTTTCTTTGCGTAAATATGTGTTGTATCCCACAGTGGTCCATATTTAGTTCAATTTTTGTCCAATAATGTAGTGTCTCCAAACTCTCAAGGTATAAACAATGGCTAACAACTCCAATTCGTGCGTCGCATAGTTCTCCTCATGCCTTCTCAACTTTCTCTAGATGTAAGAAATCACTCAATCGTATTGCATCAAGTCTCCACCTAAGACTCATTTGGATGTGTCAGTGCATACCAAGAAGTCCATGTCCATGTTAGGGACCTTTAGTATCGGTGTTGTTGTCAACAATTCCTTGAGCCTCCAAATGCTTCCACAAATTTCTTGGTCCCAACAAACTTATTGTTCTTCTTCTGCAATTCTGTAATCGGATTATTTATCTTCAAAAGAACCTCAACCAACCGTCGGTAGTATCCCGCTAAACCCATGAAGCTACACACTTCAGGGACATTTGTCGGTGCTGGATATTCCATAATAGCCTCAACCTTTGTTGTATCATGGTGATACCTTCGCCAGAGATGACATGCCCTAAGTAGTGAATCTTCGATTGATAAAATGAGAATTTAGACAATTCCCCAAACAATTGGTTCTATCGCACACACTGTAGTACCAAGAACAATTTCTGATCACGCTCCTCCATCGTCTGAGAGTAAGTCAAAATATCATCAACGAATACTTCGACAAACTTTTCCAAGTACTCGCAGAATGCCCCGTTCATGAAACTCATAAATAGCCCTAGGTATTCGTCAGCCCAAACGGTAAAAGAGTAACTCATAATGTTCAAACCTCATATTAAAGGTGGTCTTAGGGACTTCATACTCCTTGATCCACAATTAGTGATACCCTAATCTCAATTCGATATTTGAAAACACCGTCGCACCCTTCTTCTGATCAAACAGATCATCAATCCTTGGAAACAAATATTGATTCTAGATCGTTGCTTTGTTCAATTGAAAATAGTCAATGTATATTCTCCATGACCCATCCTTATTCCGTATGAATATAATAGGTTCACCCCATGGTCACACACTCAGATGTATAAGTCCTAGGTCCATCAATTCCTTAATTTGAATTCTCAACTCCTGTAATTCAGTGTTCGACATCTGATAAGGCATTCTTACTATCAGTTTAGTCCCCGATTTTAGGTCTATGGTAAATTCAAATTACCTCTACAGAAAAATCTCAGGTAAATCCTTCGAGAAGATTTCCACAAACTCTCTCACCACCGGAAGGTGTTCTATACTTTCTGCTACTCCCTTCTCATTTAATGCAAGGATCACATAAAGCTTACCTCCCTTACGCATGCTCTTTCGTAGCTGCAAGGAAGAGATGAATCTCAAGGAAACTCCTTGGTTCTGACCCACAATCACATGTCTTTGTCTCTAATCATCGACCAAGATCAATCGTTTCATATTATAGTTGAGTATCACCTCATGTGATTCCAACTAGTCCATACCGATCACGACATATTAAGATCCTAAGATCATGATGTATAGGTTGGCCCTGGTGACAAACTCTCCTAGGTTAAGGCTACAACCCATAACCTTCCCTCCAACCTTCTGCTTGGCTCCCGAAGCCATCTCTGCAAAGATAAAATCATTATGTTTGACTGCCTTTACCTTAATTATTTGTAGTGCTGGACCAGAAATGAAACTCTCTATAGCACCTAGATCAGTTAAAATACTAAGGGTCTAGTCAGCGAGAGTACTTGAGGTCTCAAGCATAGTCGACTCATTCTCTTCCTGGAGGTTACTCCTCACTACATGAATCTGATGGGCCTTTCCCAAAACTCCCACAGTAGTGGGTTTGACTGATATATATGCTCCGGTCCTCTCCACTGGGCAGTCATGTCGGTAATGTGGCTCCCCACATTCCAATGCACTTTCTTCAGTTCAGTATTCATGGTACTTGAAGTAGAACTTGGATCCTAACACTTAGGCCAAAATGAACTTGTTTCCCTTAAGTTTATTGGTAAAGAGTGTAGAGCATAAAGAAGCAGCTCCAAAAATGGGCCTCATACCATGACACCATATGACCGCCCTCTTGCAAAGTGTTGAACTTCTTGAGATGATGCTCAACGAATTCCTCAGAAAGATACCTCTCTTGGAACCATTCCTCGAACGGTTCCCATGACACGTCTTTGATGACCATGTTCAATTACAACAAGAGCATCTTCCATTATATAAGAGAACTCCCCTTCAGTTGAAAGAACGCCATGCAGACCTTCATGTTGGAGGTACAGTCGCGAAGTGCAGGCACCTTGCCATATTCACCAACCATGCCTCGGCGGCTAAACCATTTGGGGCACCCAAGAACTCCGGAAATTTGACCTTCTCGAGTTCGTTGTGAATACTAAGGTACTGGTTGGGTTCGTTGTGGACCTTCAAGTGTACAGGCACTCTGGCCTCATCTCAACACAGAAGGTGAATCAAGGCCTCTGACAATCTCTTGAAGGACATTTTTAGACCATCCTCATCCCTTACAACAATCGAATTCATCCCAAGGAATTTTTATTCTCCTTGGGGGTTAGATTCAGAGGGTGCAGACACCTCTTGAGGTGTCACACATCCTTCCACGACACCCATTACGAACCTTTGTTGCACCTTCTCTTCGAGATCACCGCATAGATGTGTAATTTTTTTTATTAGCGCTAGTTTATTACTCAAGGGTTTACTGCAATGGAAAGCATGGAGATCCATAGTTGCAGGGTTGAACTCGCTCTGATACCATATGTAACGACCCAATCATTATGACTACATGCGACGCAACAATTTTTGTTTTGTTTCAAGGAGGACAGGAAGGAAGAAACGAGAACAGTTAAACAATGCAACTTGATGATGAACACAATGCACACATATCAGGAAACAGACAACAACGACTCAACACACTAACACTTCAGGAAACTAGACGAAACATGAGATAATCCAATACATATATAAATGACTACCCACTCGACACAAGCAAGACAACACCTACAAGCTAAAGGAAAACATGAACCAACTCGACACAATGGATTTGACAACCAATAACTGGAAACCTCTACAACACGCAAAACCAAGCRTGTTAGGCATTACAACCAAGTGCCAACATCAAATACGATGATCAACACCCACTTCAGGAAGCATAAACTCTATTCAAGTTATCATTCACCTCTAACCATCATGGTGTGCAATGATCCCCTCATCATGAATCATACTGTCACCAGGCGATCGACGTGACAATAACCTTGGTGAAACATAACATATGTAGACCTTTATCCCCTAGTAAATCCCTCGTGATAGGAGACTGAAACATCTGCCAAAATACATGAAGACTACACCCAAGAACCCAATCGACAGGTCGACATGACGCAAGGAAATATGACTACTATAACAATGATACATCACAATAAATTCTTAAATCCACATAAGTCAAACGTTCTTTAAACTGATCCTTCTTTACAATTTATGGGATAACTACCTGTCCTTGTTTTTATTGCAAAAGAGAATTAGTATAAGCACTTCACACAATCAATAATAATAATACTAGTGTAAAGAGGAGTGTAATGATGAATTATTCCATGTTCACAATGTAAGAAGTATTTTCTCTAATATGTACTAGTTATTTTCTGGTGACCCCTTGACTACCTTAATATGTATGTATTAAATAATTATAATCAACAATTGGTTCAAGGTAACTAAATATATTAAAAATACATAAAGTTCATGGTAACTACATCATATTGTTCATGGTAACCACTAATGGTAGAAACTAGTTTTGGTCTAGAATTATATGCTTCTAACTATATATGCTATCTATTGTTGATACATTGTCTAACCATTAACCACATGATAAATAAAATCGATGTCAATAAATTTAAATATCTGTCACACATTATCTATGAATGCGTTGTCACTAATTTCTCTATCAATATATCTCTGTCATGGACTATGTAAGAAATCGCTGCAAAAATTATATCTTTGTCCATCCTTAATTTGTTGTCTGAATGATATATTTCTATCCATTATTAGTATCAATTTCTAATGCTATTGATATATGTATTAATGATTTTTTATCTAAAATATATTGCTATCCCAAACCAATCCAATCAACGCTAATCAAGCTAGTCCAATCTCCATTCAATGCTAATAAGATCCAGGAGTAGTAATAATAAAGTCCATCTTGTCAAATTGCCATTCAAAATCTAATCAATCGCCATTCAAAGCTAATCAATCCAACAGTAGTAATAACAAAATATAGCTAATCAAAACGCCATTCAAATCTTATCAAATGTTAAGAACACAGTCCTTCAATGCAAAAAAAACGTGGTCATTCAAATATATAAAAATGAAATCCTTCAATGTATAAAAATGAAGGTATCCATGATATCATTTGTTGTGCATAGAGCATTATCCATTTTGTTGTGTATATCAAAAAAACAATGCATGTATCATGTGATATGCATAGAGGATTAGTTTTATGATATCCATGATAAAAATGAAGAAATAATGTGTTAACAACCCTATCACTACCCAAAAACGCAAGGAATAAAAACTCTATTCGTTGGGGAAAATAAATACATAAAAACGCAAAGGGGTTCAATGAAAACTCATGTATCAACAATAAAATTTGTGGGTAAATGTATTATTGTGTAATGTGCCATGAAATCCCTGAGTAAAGTGACATTGCAGGTATCAAATTCACAGTGATACTACAGTGATAAGGGAAAATTCGAAGTGATAAATTGTTTAAATAAAAACACAGATAACTTACCAAGGAACACAAACATAGCATAAAAAAAATGCAGATTTTATACCAATCAAGGCACTGGGTAATACAATAAATATTGTTGTGTTATCGCCAAGAAAAATCGTTTTAATAACAACATGGATAACAAAATCGTTGTAAAACAGTCATGGATGACAAATCATGGTAACACAACCAAGGATAAAAAAATTGTTGTATTAACAATCCTCGATAACAAATCGTTGTAACACAATCATTAAAATGCAGAGGTTTACCCCTTCCAAAATGTATGATATCACCATTAAAATAAATGTAGAGGGTTTACCATTCAATGCTAAGATTTTACCCAAAACAGAAAACCCAGAGCTGATCCTTCAAGGAAATGCATAGGTAATCAATCAAACAAATGCAGGGATAATATTTCAATGAAACGCAAAGTTTTTCGTAGTTTAAGAAATCAAAACGTAGAGGTACTCATTCACAATAAGGTGCAAGACTAAACATTCAACCAAGAATCAATCAAACGTAGAGATAAGTAAGGGATAGACAGCTGGGAAAAAAAATTTCTTCACTCATCATACATGCACATAAAAGTAGGGCATTTGAATCTATAGGTCTTTAAAAAACAAAGTGAGGACCATCAATTCGGCTCCTGGATGACTTATCAGGAATGGATTTATGACTAAGGGATAAGTTATGGAAGATAAAAACACAATCACATCATAATAATCAACAAAACCCACACAAAGAAGTCATTGAAATCAAAATTCGAGTTCGCCAAGGGAAATCAATTTAGAATACAACAAGCAAGGGGATTAAAAATACTGTAGGAAAGTAGGTGCAAGAAATCTCAAGGCAATGAAATATTCAACTGAGCACATAAAAAAAACATGTGTAAATTAAATTTCATTTTCAAGTAACAACTTTAACAGGCGTACCTTATCCCAACGTGAAAACTCCGGGTCGTTGTCCCACATGCTTCATCTAGCTCCCTCTTGCCAACCGATGTGACCTCACTGGTACCTCCTAGCCAATGCTAGGAGTACTCTTATTCCCCCCGAGCCCCCCAAGCCACAAAGGGGCCACACACACCATACCCTAGAACCACTAGCACCCAGTTTGTCTCATAAGGTCAAGCTACCACTCGTTACCCAAGCTGGGTATCCCAACTCCCATAAGAATTTTTAGTCAAGAAAACAATTTAGTAGCGTAGCATTACGCATCAAAAATGAGATCCATAATCCTCCTTCTCCATCCTTTTTATAGAGTTTTCAAGTAATTAGTTTCCCAAATTCTCATTAAATACTTTTTTTTTCATTTAATTAATTAGGAAAAACCTCCCATGTACACATGTTGCTCGATCCCCTAGTTGCACTAGAAATTAACTTTATTAATTATTTAATTATTACTATTTCCCTCACCCACCTCAAAGCATTCCTAAAAATGATCCTTGGTGTCCCAATACTCCCTTACAAATCTTAAATGACTTACACCTTACTAAATTCCTAGATGAGTTCATAAAAAGCAAGTTCCCAAGGCAAGATTCCTTACTAATTTAGGCATTCAACTTTTTCTTTACGTTTCCCCTTTTCATCATGTTTCCCCTTTTTAGTTAAGTTTCCTATTTCATTTAACTTTCCCTCTTTTTTATTTTTAACTAAAAATTAATTTAGCAAGTGTAGATGAAACAATTTTTGGATCATGTTGTCATTGATGCCAATGGTTTGATTACTTGGGATATTGTTGGATCATGTGTCATTGATGAAAATGGTCTGATTCATTGATGTCAAGTAATTGATTGATTAATGATTGATGAACAATGTGTATGTATTTTCCTTGATGAGAATGATAGATGTCAAAGTGGAAACCAATTGATAAATATGGATCATTGATATGATGCATAGATGAAGTTGGATCAATGAATTGTCATTGATACATGATGATGCATAGTTTGTTTGATGAAAAGATGAATCATTATTGTCTTATCATGATTGATAAGGTGCACAAATGGATGAACTCCAAAGTGGTCCCCTTATGGTTAAAGCCCTCATGGGAAGAATCTTTGTGGTTGAGTTGCGGTTGAGAGGACCCATGCTTGTATGCGGAATAATGATATGAAGATCAAAGAAATTTTTGGTGAAACTATCCTACATGGATAGTTCTTGTCATGCCATTTCTGGTGGTATGTGGAATGTCACATAACTCCTCATGATTTGATAAGTTATGGCTCTATGAAGTTGAAGGACCCCCATATGAAGGCTTGAATCCCCCAAGGTCAAAGAAGTCAAAGTGACCTAAAATAAGAAATCATTATTTAAATAATAAAGAGAAGTGACAAAATCAATAAAGATTATTTAAATGATAAAATAAGGTGACAAAATCAAGAAGGAATATTTAAATGATAAATATTGGAGAACTTTCTATTTATGGAAAATGGTTAACCCTAAAATAAGGAAAATGGGTTAAGTGACCTAAAGGGTGAAAGTATAAATAATATAGCTATGGTATCTTGTCGATCATCCTTTTTGTGGATCAATGGAGAGCTTCTTGTGAGAATATCTTTTGGAGTATTCATGGAGAGATTATTATTGGTGTGGATACCTTGAGCATGATTGAAGATCTATTATGAGGAAGAAAGTGAGAGGAGGATCTCATGGACGCATCAAAGTTTTAGAAATGTCATAGATCTTGATGACAAAATTCTTGAAGCTTCAGAAACCCTAGATTATGAGGTATACACAGGATGTAATGGGCCAGGGTCCGTGCACACGTAGGTTATATGAGGATAGGGAACGTATGGTGGATAGAATGAAAAAAGACCTATGTTTGAGCTGGTGCCAAGCACTTAGATGATGAAGCAGGTTCCATATATGCATTATATGGGCTCAGATATATCACTGAGACACTGGTATGGTTACATTATTGTCTTGATGGATACTATTGTTTGATGTGTCGTGAATGCTTAGGGAATTCTTGGTATGGAATATTTGATATGGTTCAGTTTGTATGATTTGGTTGATGGAGTGATCAGTACTCTTGGGATTCAGTTGTGACATGATTTCTATGGTATACTATTTGTTTATACATGTTTGAGATAGCATTCATATAGATTTATTATGGAGCATGAACAAGCTATTGGAGAGCTTGGAGATGTTGTGACTGAATGGTGGTCAGATTGGATAGTCAGAGACAAAAGAGAATGATATATTGATTGCAGAGAATCTGAGTTGATCTTGAAGGAAAAACCCTAACATGTCTAAAGGTATACGCAGGTTGTTGTATACATTGACCACGTGCATACGCAGGCTATAGTGAGCCAGGGTGCGTGCACACACTGGCTGCACTACTAATAGGTCGTGTACCTATTAACAGATTGATATCTGTTGAGGATTGTTGCCTCATATCAGTTGGTGCTGAGGGTGTAATATGAGTTTTGCATTATGGAACTAGTTCTCTTGTAGAGTTGTACTCTATTCAGTTGTTGTTGANATGTTGTGACTGGATGGTGGTCAGATTGGATAGTCAGAGACAAAAGAGAATGATATATTGATTGCAGAGAATCTGAGTTGATCTTGAAGGAAAAACCCTAACATGTCTGAAGGTATACGCAGGTTGTTGTATACATTGACCGCGTGCATACGCAGGCTATAGTGAGCCAGGGTGCGTGCACACACTGGCTACACTACTAATAGGTCGTGTACCTATTAACAGATTGATATCTGTTGAGGATTGTTGCCTCATATCAGTTGGTGCTGAGGGTGTAATATGAGTTTTGCATTATGGAACTAGTTCTCTTGTAGAGTTGTACTCTATTCAGTTGTTGTTGATAAACCCTGGATTGTTGTCCATAATAAAAAGAAAAACTGTACATACATCTTGTGTTCTTTGTGTTCCTTGTAGTGATGACTTGATGATGATATATTGTTGATATATGTTCTCATCTAACTGGCTATAAATGACAACAATGGGTAATGAATAAATGTTGAATGTTAACTAAGGAGTTTTTGTAAAGAGGGAAGCTTTTGGGAAAAAGCTCCCCACGCTCATTCACCCCCCCTCTAAGTGTGGTAGGTGTGTCCAACAATTGTTATCATACAGGGCCTTCACTACAAGCCTTCACAATCTTGAATGAGATCCAAAGACACATAAATGGATGATGAAGTTCCAATCCTTGATGAGGAAAACTATTCCACTTGGAGAATATAAATGAGAGTATATTTGAAGACAATGGGAGAAACTATTTGGAAGGCAGCCATTGGTGGATCAGTTCCTTTAAAGAACAAGTCAAAGTTTGTAGCTCAAAGGGAAGGAAATAAGAATGATGCGTTGGCTCTCAAGACCATTCTTAGTGGACTCTCAAGCCCTATCAAAGAGAGCATGGGACAATGCACTTCCGCCAAGGATCTATGGCTAAAGCTAGAGGAGACATATCAAAGAAAGAAGGAGAAGGAAGAAATTGAAGACCACTCATTCAAAATCATCAAAGGTAAAGAATCATCAAAAACTCTTGAATGCATTGTTTCTAAATTTGGTTTTGAAAACATTTCAAGTGAATATAAAGAATCAAGTGATGATAGCACAAAGGAAGATCTTGAAGATGAAGGCAAAGAATTATGTGTTGATGTTGGCAAAAAAGAAGATAGTGAAGATACTTCAAATGAAGGTAAGAACCCTCAAAAGCACTTGATTGTAATGATGATAATGTTGAATTTTTATCTACAAGTGAAGAAGAAGATATAGAAACAATTTGTGTAAAGTTTGATGGTAATTATACGATGAAAAGAATAGAAGAAAATCTATTAAAACTTCAAAAGGAAATTGAAGAAGGTTTATATAGATATAGAAGTGATCATTTTTATACACACTATAACTATCTTTTGGATAACACTAAGAAGTTTCTTAGGAAGAGTCAAAGTCACATCTTGAAGTTAAAATAAATGATCAAGGAAAAAGAAGAGAGCAATAAAAAGGAAGAAGAAATCACAAGACTAAAGAATGGAAAATAAGACATGAATATAGATGATGAGATTAGCAAAAGTTTTGAAACCATTTTTCATCTCAAAACCCAAATTGAAGAAACCAAAAGAATAGAGGAAGTATTGAAGATTAAAATAAATGAAAAGGAAGAGTCATGTTGTAAGCTAGAAGCTAAAATTGTTGACCTTAGAAAAAAGGTAGAGAAGTCAAACAAATTCTTGAATAGCTCAATAATCTTGGATGAGATATTGGAAAGTCAAAGATCACCATGTGATAAATCAGGTCTTGGATACAAAGGAGAAGATACAAAAGTTGAAGAAAGAACCTCAAAGAAGCATGAGGTAAATTCATCAAAGAAGGAAGAGAATGTTGCAAAACAACCATATACACAAGACAAAGAAGATTTCAAAAGAACAAAGAAAGGAAGACATCAAGAAGATACTTTTGGGACACCAAAGCAAAGGTATGAAAGAATTTTTCATGGGCATTCTTATTCATGTAATGGATATGGTCACAAAGATTTTGAATGTAGATCTTATGAAAGGACATATAATGGAAGATTATATAACACCACAAGGTGTTGGAGATGTGATAAAGTAGGACATATTGTTGTTCACTGTAACTCCATGAGATGCTACAGCTATAGTGGATTTGGCCACAAATCCTAGGAGTGCTGGAACACAAGAAGAAATTCCATGATAAAGACTTCACATAGCATTGCTAGAAGAAGGAATGAAGTAAGAAAGGGAGACATATTTGAAAATATGGATGCTCATAGCTCAAGTTCTAAGGAGAAGGGTCATCTATAGAAGTAGGTGAAGAAGATAGAGAAGCTAGAACAAAATGAAAGATTGAAGGGAAGCTTAAGTAAGACATCTACTGAGGAATATGCAGATGACAGTGGTGACAATCGCATACATATGTTGGCTGACCTTGTATAGGTCACGTACACATGCGCTCTATTGTGCAACAGGCCGCATATATGTGGTAAAGCCTTGGGAAAAAGGCAATGCACATGGGTTGCAGCTTGATGTGATGTTATAACTCTGTGTTGCAGGTTCTGACATTGCTTATTGCAGATTATGACACTGTTTACTATAGGTTTTCATGGTTCTAAGTTAGATCATGCAAGTTTACGATATAAAATAAATCTTGGGTGCATGGCACTAACCTATGAGTATGGATTGATGTTGATCAAATGCTCATCTATTGGATTATGTAAAATAATCCATTGGGGTACATGGTTGGTACATATTTGAGTTTCATTGATATATCTTATGATTTATTATTGGAAGCATATGTTGGTTATCATGGTGCATGCATTTTGCATGTGGTTGGGCTACACATTGAGACATGTAGTTGGTGAGTTGAGTTGATAGTCATGTTGTACATCATTGGGGAGTCTTAGCTTGTTGATGCATGGTTGATATACTTGCTTGGTGCAAGTGATGATGCATGATGGTACACTCATAGATGGTATTTGTTTGGCATATTGGTAGATGCACATGGTTGGCATATTGGTGGATGCACATGGTTGGAATATTCGTAGATGCACATGTTGGCATATTTATAGAGGCATATGGTTGATACATTCCATGGATGATATCTAACATGGTTGATGTACATGGGTGTTGTGCATTGTGGGCACATTTTGGTACATGATGTACTTGGTTGATATATTGTTCATGATTCTTTATTTTTATTATTGACATTCATGATGCATGGTATGGAACAAGTTTGATGCATGAACAGATCCAAGGATCGTCATATGGTAGCATATTGTTCATCTTGCAAACAAGATAGGGGGATACATACCCTTAGGGGGATTCATTCTTCTTAACATGATTCTAGGAAGAGATATTTATCAAATGCATACCTAGAAAAGAGACCTATATTTGAAGAAAGAGCACATAAGCATAATTCTAGGAGGACTGATGGTCACAGGGGGAGTATGTTCGATGTATTTTCAACATTACATAAGAGTGATATCCATTGTTAAAAAGGGGAGAGATTATTCATAGGAAGATTGATGCAGGAGCATCGCTCCCAAGCCAGCCATGTGCCAACCAGCCAGTCAACACAACAC
>JASDQU010739757.1:111420-138377 GCA_032191745.1 Picea mariana | reverse complement strand
GTTCAAGATCCAATGCAGCCAGTCCCACTCAATTTGGATACTCCAGCAAGAAGTTATGCTTGTTTTACCTAGAACACCTTCTTGAGACTAGTCAATGGGGCTAGTCAGATACTCTATCTTACACAGGGTGTATCTACAAATTTAAGATGACCCAGATGCTGAACTTTTTTCCACAGATAAAATACTAATTTCTGTAAATCATTTCCAGAGTTCAGGGTCGGAAACATTACAGAAAATTTTTTATAGCAAAAATTCTACAATGACTCATTTCAGGATGATTCCAGAACCCTATATTGTACCGGCTGTATCTCCGAAATTATAAGGCCTCAGGAGCTTAATTTTGAACACAACGTACCTTGATCCGTCTTCTAAAAACCCTTTAATCCGTTCCTCCTGAAACATTGTAGAAAAAAAATTTATAGCGAAAATGCCACGGTGTCTCAGATGTAGCAGAGAAACCCCAAGACCTTGAGCTCTGATTCCATATGTTAAGAACCAAACATCAATATAGCATAGAAAAACTTCAGGAAAGGTACTCAACGCCTTGAAAAAGAGATAATTTCAGATAATAAACCTCTTCGAGGGGGCAACCTCCTTTTACCCCACTTAAATGTTCAAGTACAAGATGATTCAAAATGAAAATGTCTCCTTGGTATATATAGGAGACTAGGAGGTTTTAATGGCCTAAAGCCGACATAAATAAAATAACATTACTAATCTAAATAACAACTAATGACCTAAATCCGACATAAATAAAATAACATTGCTAATCTAATATGCCCCAATTAAGTGGTAATGAGCCAATATTAGGGCTTAACAAATTGTGCCTTCAAATCCCTTTCCAGGTTCTTGGTGAGATTTCTAAGAAGGTTGTCTCTATGGGGGGATCTATCCAGGGTATTACCTGAGACGGATAAGGGTATAGATTTCCAGAGAACACAATTGAAGTCTGAATTAATTAAATATGTGTATAAATAGAGATTTATAAAACACAAGCCATACATAGTCTTTCCATTATAAGCATGTAACCACCATTTCTAAATCAAAACACTACACAGGTAGTCTTATATGCAAACCATTCATAAAACTACACAAACTATGAGCATACATTTTAGCATATAAATTTCAAGATGCAAGATGTAAAAACACTTATCAGAAATAACACCAGATGTGATTGCAACTACTGAGAGGGGTGCTCGTTTCCACCCAACCGTAGGCTTAGCGACTCCCAACAAGTTTACCACTAGCCACCCCTAAGCTAAGACCACGATGCTGTGAGACTGCATCTCTGTTTGCTAGTGACCAAGAATTAAGGTTACTCTCCTTCTTCTCTACTATCACTCACTCTGTATTTTTCCAAAGTTCTCTTCCTCTTTCCCTCATGTCTGCCCTCGATCGCCCACACTTCCTGCCTTTTCTCTGTTCGGCGAGGTTGCATGTGACACGATTTTCCTCGTAGTGGTCAGGTTTGAGGACTCTACAGATGGGCGGCTCATCCCCATCCCTCATTACTCATGAGGATCCCTTTACCTACCAATCCCAATGAGTCATTTAATTCAAGGCCAGCGAGCCGCTCTTGGTTCTCAGGGCCAGTAAATTCCAAATACGGTATTGGTTTCGGTGGAAGTTAACGCCACCTTTCCAAGTGCCTTCCACCACCTTTCTTCAGCCATTGTGGTCTCTTTTTCAGCATATTCCCTCTCAATAGTCCTGTAATATATATTCATAATATTATTCACATTCATCAACCTTTTTCAGAAAGTCCATTCACATCACACATTCACATTTTTGGGTTTGCCACAATTCTTGGCCAGTATAGTTATTTTTACAAACTGGGGGAAACAGTGTGTTACAGTTCTACAGAGCTCTTCCAGGAGGGCATCGAGTAGGTGCAGATTGTGCATAGGAGAACTCTACTATGAGTTCAAAAGGAAACCAGAATCATTGAGGATTCTATAAATCTCTGTCAGGAAGGCATTGATCAGGTGCCTGTGTGCACAAAGAGAACTCCTTTGAGTTATGGAATAGAGAGAGTCCAAGGAGGAGACCTTCTCAGGGTTACTGAACACCCTAAAGACTCAGCAAAGAGTGCTTGGGTAGGAAGAGGCCAAGAGGGCACTTGCATCCCTTCAAGGAGAAAAAAATAAGGGTTAAATCTCTTAGAGGTCTGAGCAACAGAGAAGCTCAGGACTAATAGCACCTTTGTGTGTGCAGGGACCCTGCAAGGAGTGCAGAGGTCGAAGAATCCTTTAAGGATTCAAAGAGGACAAATCTCAGGAGGAGTAGTGCTTTCACACACAGGTCCATAGCTGTAAGGAGGAGCAGAAAATCTAGGAAAACTCTTTAGAGGGTTTGAGTTCGAGGAAGCTTAGGAGGGTCATCGGTTTCAAGAACGACGACAGAATCTGAATTCGTAGGCCTTGTAGTAGAAAACAAAGGCCAAGTCCTTTGATAACTTGAAAATATTCCAAGGCATGAAGAAGAGAACATAAGGGAGATGCTACAACTACCGTCAGATCCCACCCAGATCACTTACAGTCATCAGATCTGGGAGAAGGTGCACACAAGTTAATCTCACATATGAGTTGAGTGGAGGCTCATCAAAGTCCCAAAATGGCAGAGGCATCATGATTTTATAGTTCGGGGTTCAGAGCATATAGGGGACATGGAATCACTGCATTGTGATCTCTCGATCTGCGACGTCCTGAAAAGATCAGGACCGTCCATCGTTGAAGAGGACGTGTGGTGGAAATCCAAGGACCCATCAGGGTTTCAGATATTGGGAGACAGAGAGGTAGGATTTTGGGAGAGAGGAAGTCTCAACTCACGAAGTCCCAAAGACATTAGAGCCATCCATATATGAAGGACACGTGTCACGATATCCTTATGTTTCAGGGATTCGAGCATCGAAGAGCAGAATAGAGGAGTCTTTCGACTTTGCAACTTGCAAAGTCCTAAAACGATCAGGGCCCTCTATTTGTGGAGGACACGTGGCAGTGATTGGGGGCCTACTGGAAGTTCAGATACAGGGAGTTCGAAGGACCAAGGATCAGTTTTGTTGGGGTCAATGTCCCAAAACACTGAGAGTATTGGGACCCTCCTACATGAGGACATGTGGCGATGTTCGAGGCATCAAGAAAATCCCCGAAAGGATTATACTAGATTTTGACATATCGAGTATCGAGATTCAAGATTTTGGAAGTCCTAAAGACAAGAATTCTGGCTCTTGGGGATGAAAACCCTGAATTCATGAAACATGACGTAGTGAGGAGTGGGGTTGCGGTCACACCCATTATTGGGATTTCGAGGATCGACATTTCGGCCATTTCGAAGACAGAATCTGGATGCTTGGTATCGGGAGTCTCAAAGTCACGAAGGGATGTGCCTTTGGATGTAGGATATGGTCACGAGTAAGGTGGTCACATCGAACAGGGTTTGGCTAGGGGCTAACCACCAATTCAATAGATTGGCATTTCAGGTGTCGGTAAATCGAAGAGTCAAGGAAACTTGACATCAAGATTCGCGGAGTCCTGAAGACAAAATTTCCATTTCGGGAAAAGGGTCGTGGTCATGTTGGAGGTCGTGGGGAACTTGAAGGAACTGTGGATCGAATGATGAGGTTCTGATAGGGATCTGAAAGAGACGCTTCAGCTCAGGGAATATTTGAAACGATCCTATGAGCGGATCTTGGCCCGAGGGTCGAGGGTTTGCACCAAGTGGTATCAGAGCTTGACTCTATTTGTATATTGCAAATAGAGGAAGCGAGAGGAGAAAGAGTACTCTGATAGACATTAGTTTGGTATCATAGGAAGGCATAGTATTGAGACTCTGTGGTGATTTCTCATAGGTACGTAGCAGTCAAGAAGATAGTCAGGAGGACTGTAGGGGACGCTGGAAGCACTCAGGGTTGCAGAGTGATAGCAACAGGTTTTCTAGGAGGGCAGACAGAAGGCAGGAGAATGGCTACTAAAGGCCATAGATGCGATGGAAATAATATCCATCAGTAGCCAAGCAAAGCTAAGATGGATAAATAGCTTGCCGAGATCAGAGCGAGGATGGAGGAACTTGCACTGTAGATGAAGTAGGATGCAATATCACATTGGGTGTATGAATGGCCCATGAGGACGAAGATAAAATGGCTAGTTAGGGAGATTTTGGCCAGAAGACAACAGAGGCTGTTGAAAATGTGGTTGAGGCATGCTAAAATCCTCAGAGATGAAGAGGAGATGGTTCATGTATGTGAGCCAGAAGCTGGGAGAAATCTCAGTGATGAGGATGAACTGAGATCAGTGGAAGATCTCAGAGATTTCCAATAGGGAAGAATAGAAATTTCCAATTTCTAGGTGGGCAATGAGATGAGATCGTTGCGGGATCTCATAGACTGTCAGGAAGACAGAAGGGAAATTTCAAATTACCAGGTGGGCAATGAGTTAAGATCATTGTGGGATCTCATAGACTGTCGGGGGGGTAGCAGAGAACTCCCATACTACCAGGAGGGAAAGGGAGAGAAAATTAGCTTAGAGATGAGTTCAGATCAGCAAGGAAATCTGATAGAGGAAGATCAAAAGAGCATTCTGATGATTGGAGGAATTCAGATATTTCTGCCATTGATCCTAGTCTAGGCAAGATTCTTTGTTGCAAATGCAGCAACAAGGGAAAGACAGCCAGCTATGACTGTCGAAGAAATGGAGAAGACATCAGAGGCTACCCAAGTAGAGGAAGATGATCATTCCAAGGAATGGCTCAACATTTTCAACCAAGAAGCTAAAAAGACTATAGCATTGGAGCTTGCAGCAGAAAAAGAAGAAGAGGCAGACAACATGAGCTTTGATGATCTGTGCGAGCAGATTGAAACACTGGAGAGAAGGGTGATAGTGCAGAGAATGCATATCCAACAAGTCAAGTTGGAAGTAGATGCATGAGGAGCATACCAACCCAAGGAGCAGCTGGGAGAGGTTGGAATTGAGCCAACACAAAGAGATATGGTAGCAATAGAGTTGTCACAGGGAAAAGTTGAACAACAGCTCAGTGATAGGACTGTGAAGCTAAACTTTATAGCAGAGTGGACACTTGTGCCACACATGGATGATTTTAAGGATGGAAAATTATTTTAAAATGTACAAACCTTGGTGAATCTTACTAATCCTTTATATGCCAACTATAAATCTTTGGCGATATCTTTGTAAAAATATTCAAATTCATAAGGATTTTATATAGTTTTTATAATTTTTTGGCGATTTTTAAGGTAAAATAATTTTATCCTATAGAAATTGGGCGAATCATTTTTAAAATAGTGAATCTTGTTTTTGGAAAAAACATCGAAAATTATCCCATGAGAGAAATTTAGCCCCTAAAATCATCTATGGTGCCACAGAGGATGAAGAGGATGACATGGGAGATCATGATGATCTGCCCATTTCCAGAGAAGAAATGCAGTCGAGGAGACTGCATACACAAAGCCAACCATGGGAGCAGCTGGACGAGGAGATAGAGCAGGTCAGGAGGCTGATGTTGAAGTCAGCACATGAGACTACCAACAGAGAAAGTCTGAGCATAAGGGAGACAACAATAGAAGCATAGCAAGAAAAACAAAAACAACAGTAGCAATAGAGCAGTGGAGCAGATGAACAACTCCAGAGGGCTGTTTGGGATCCAGGAGGATTTCAACAATGGTGTTGGGGAGCTCATGAGTAGGAGCTCATGAATTTTTTATAGAAAAGGAGTATGATGTAGGAGCATCGCTCCCAAGATAGCCATGCGCCAACTAGCCATCCAACACATCGCACATTCAATGAAGGAGGAGAGGCACAACCCTCTCGTTTCAAATTTTGAATTTGAAATCAATGTAATTAATGTTTTGTAAGGCCGTGGATCCATAAAGTTATGCCTTTGAGTAGGCTATAGTTAAATAAGGCCTTTAATGGTTGTAAAGCTAGGATCTAGCTTCGATCTGGACTAGACAACCATTTAATTGTGAATTCAATGTAATTGAATGAGAGTAGGTGAGATGGAGGGAAGAGCTCTAAGAGCCCCCTAATGTAAAAGATCTTTTGATCTTGTTTAGAGTTAGAGGAGAGATATAGGAGAGCTCTATGAGAGTTAGAGTAGAGGAGAGAAGGATCCAAGACTCTGTCAACGTATGAGCTCAAGAACACCTTGTAAAGGAGGCATTTCATATTAATATAAACAACAAATTTCCTGCATGAGTTTCTATGTGTCTTTATATGTTTATGAATGTCTTTGTGTGTTATTTATATGTTGTAGAAGTGCATTTGTAGGGACAGATAGGTTTTTCTATCTGTGGGTTTATTGATTTCAGGTTTGGGGTTCTTTGAGGCTTCATGCGAAGAGGGTGTGACAGAACGCTGCGGTTTCTAAAAGCTAGTGCATAGATGCACTCCTAAATTCTGTGGAATTTGGGCAAGGACATCCCAGGAGGGCGCACCAGCTGAAGTCATTGGGTCAAGGAAGAAACCTCAAGGTTGTTGAACACCTTGGAGGAGGGACTATGCAGAGGAGGACATAGGAGAAGACATAATCATTGAGGGATTCTGTAGAGCTCTTCCAGAAGGGCATCGAGTAGGTGTAGATTGTGCACAAGAGAACTCTACTGTGAGTTCAAAGGGAAACTAGAATCAATGAGGATTCTATAGAGCTCTTCCAAGAAGGCATTGAGCAAGTGTTTGTGTGCAAAAAGAGAAATTCTTTGAGTTATGGAATAGAGAGCATCCAAGAAGGAGACCTTCTTAGGGTTACTGAACACCCTGTAGGCTTAGCAAAGAGTGCGTGAGTAGGAAGGGGCCAAGAGGGAACTTCCATCCCTTCAAGGAGAAAAAAAAAAGAATTAAATCCCTTAGAAGTCTAAGCAACAGAGAAGATTAGGATGAATAGAACCTTTGTGTGTGCAGGGACCCTCCAAGGAGTGCAGAGGTCAAATAATCCTTTAAGTATTTAAAGAGGACAAACCTTAGGAGGAGTAGTTCTTTCACACATAGGCCCATAGATGTAAGGAGGAGCATAAAATACAGGAAAACCCTATGGAGGGTTTGAATTCGAGGAATCTTAGAAGGGTCAGTGGTTTCAAGAATGCTGACAGAAGCTGAAGTCCCAGGCTTTGTAGTAGAATGGAAAGGCC
Source organism: Picea mariana (assembly GCA_032191745.1). Lineage (NCBI taxonomy): Eukaryota > Viridiplantae > Streptophyta > Pinopsida > Pinales > Pinaceae > Picea > Picea mariana. The sequence continues at coordinate 131,242 of JASDQU010739757.1, read as the reverse complement.
AAGGCCTTTGATAATTGGAAAATATTCCAAGGCAGGAAGAAGAGTGTGCAAGGGAGAAGCTACAGCTACCATCAGATCCCAAGCAAATCACCGACAGTGGTCAGATCTGGGAGAAGGTGCACGCAAGTTAATCTCACATATGAGCTAAGCGGAGGCTTGTCAAAGTCCTGAAATGGAAAAGGCATCGGGATTTTGAATTTGGGGATCAGAGTGTATAGGGGTCATGGAATCGCTACATTAGGATCTCCTGAACCACAATGTCTCGAAAATATAAGGACCATCCATCATTGAAGAGGACGCGTGGCGGTAATCTGAGGACCCATCAGGGTTTCAGATACTGGGAGATAGGGAGGTAGGAGTTCGGGAGAGAGGAAGTCTCAACTGACGAAGTCCCAAAGACATCATAGTTGTCCATCTGCGAAGGACGTGTTTCAAGAGATCCTTATATTTCAGGGATTCAGGAATTGAAGAGCGGAATGGAGGAGTTTTTTGACTTCGTAACTTGTGAAGTCCTGAAGTGATTAGGGTCGTCCATCTGTGGAGGACACATGGCAGTGATTGGGGGGTTACCAGAAGTTCAGATACTGAGATTTTGAATGACTAGGGATCAATGTCATTGGGGTCAATGTCCCGAAACACTGAGATTATTGGGATCGTCCTATAGGAGGACACGTGGCAATGATTGAAGCATCGGGAAAATCCTCGAAAGTATTATACTGTATTTCGACATATCAAGATTTGGGATTTCAGAAGTCCTAAAGACAATAAGTCCGACTCTTGGGGATGAAAACCCCGAATTCATGAAACACACCGTAGAGAGGAGTGGGGTTGTGGTCACACCTATTATCGGGATTTCAAGGATCAACATTTCAGCCATTTTGAAGACAGAATCGAGACGCTTGGCATTGGGAGTCCCGAAGTCATGAAGCAACATGCCTTTGAATGTAGGCTCTGGTCATGAGGAAGGTGGTCACATGAAACAGGGTTTGGCCAGAGGCTAACCACCAATTCGACAGATCGACATTTTGGGTGTCAGGGAATCAAAGATTCAAGGAAACTTGACATCAGAACTCGCGGAGTCCCGAAGATCGAATTTCCATTTCGAGAAAAGAGTCGCAGTCATGTTGGAGGCCATGGGGAAGTTGAAGGACCTATTGATCGAATGATGAGGGTCCGATAGGGATACAAAAGAGCCACTTCGGCTCAGGGAATATTTGAAATGATCCTTTGAGTGGATCTCGGCCCAAGGGTCAGGGGTCTACACCAATGATCAAAGACACTTAGATAGGGGGAGCATCCCCAAGGAAAGTTCAAGCAGGGGGAGCAACCCCAAGAGGAAAATGGGCCTTTTCCATTGATGTCAAAGGGGGAGAGATAATCACATTGATGTGGTTGATGTCTATTCATGGGGAGAGATTGATGTGGAGAGATAGTAACATTGACTATAGATGTAGAGCATGCCTTATATACATGTTATCATCAAAATTGGTAATTGGTGTTGACATCAATGTTGGTATTTCCATCAATGCCAAAGTGGAAGATTGTTGGATCATGTTGTCATTGATGCTAGTGGTTTGACTAAGTGGGAGATTGTTGGATCATGTGTCATTGATGCAAATGGTTTGATTGATTGATGTCAAGTAATTGATTGATTAATGATAGATGAACAATGTATATGTATTTTCCTTGATGAGAATGATAGATGTCAAAGTGGAAACCAATTGATAAAGATGGATCATTAATATGATGCATAGATGAAGATGTATCAATGAGTTGTCATTGATACATGATGATGCATAGTTTGTTTAATGAAAAGATGACTCATTATTGTCTTGTCATGATTGATAAGGTGCACAAATGGATGAAATCCAAAGTGGTCCCCTTATGGTGAAATCCCTCACGGGAAGACACTTTGTGGTTGATTTGTGGTTGAGAGGAACCATGATTGTATGTAGAATAATGAGACGAAGATCAAATAAATTGTTGGTGAAACTATCCCAGATGGATAGTGCTTGTCATTCCATTTCTGATGGTATGTGGAATGTCACATAACTCCTCACGATTTGAGAAGTTATGGCTCTACGAAGTTGAAGGACCCCCATATGAAGGCTTGAAACCCCCAAGGTCAAAGAATTCAAAGTGAGCTAAAAGAAGAAATCATTATTTAAATAATAAAGAGAAGTGACAAAATCAAGAAAGATTAAAATAAGGTGACAAAATCAAGAAGGAATATTTAAATGATAAATATTGGAGAACTTTCTATTTATGGAAAATTGTTAGCCATAAAATAAGGAAAATGGGTTAAGTGACCTAAAGGGTGAAAGTATAAATAAGATAGTTATGGTCTCTTGTAGAACATCCTTTTTGTGGATCAATGGAGATCATCTTGTGAGAATATATTTTGGAGTATTGATGGAGAGCTTCTTATTGGTGTGAATCCCTTGAGAATGATTGAATATCTATTCCGAGGAAAGAAAGTGAGAGGAGGATCTCATGGACGCATCAAAGTTTTAACAATGTTGGAGATCTTGACGAAAAAAGTCTTGGAGCTTCAGAAAGCCTAGTTTCTAAGGTATACGTGGGATGTAATGGGCAAGGGCACGTGCACACACGGGATATATGAGGACAGAGCACGTATGGTGGATAGAATGATGAAGACTTGTGTTTGATCTGGTGCCAATATCTTGGATGATGAAGTAGGTTCCAGATCTGCATTATATGGGCTCAGATCTATCACGAAGACATTGGTATGGTTACATTATTGTCTTGATGGATACTATTGTTTGATGTAATGTGAATGCTTAGGGCATTCTTGGTATGGTCTCTCTGATATGGTTTAGTTTGGATGATTTGGATGATGGAGTGATCAGTACTCTTGTGATTCAGTTGTGACATGATTTCTATGGTATACTATTTGTTTATACATGTTAGAGATATCATTCATATTAATTTATTATGGAGCATGAGCAAGCTATTGGAGAGATTGGAGATGTTGTGACTGGCTGGTGGTCAGATTGGATAATCAGAGACAGAAGAGAATGATATATTGATTGCAAAGAATCTGAGTTGATCTTGAAGGACAAACGCTAACAACTCTAAAGGTATACGTAGGTTGTTGTATACACTGACCACATGCATACGCGGGTTGTAGTGAGCCAGGGTGCGTGCACACGCTGGATGCACTACTGACAGGTCACGTACCTGTTGACATATTGATATCTGTTGAGGATTGTTGCCTCAGACCAGTTGGTGCTGAGGGTGTAAGACGAGTCTTGCATTATGGAGCTGGTGCTCTTGTAGAGTTGTACTCTATTCAATTGTTGATGATAAACCACAGAATGTTGTCCATAATAAAAAGAAACATTGTACATACATCTTGTGTTCTTTGTGCTCCTTGTAGTGATGACTTGATGATGATATATCGCTGATATATGTTGTTGATATATGTTGTCATCTAACTGGTTATAAATGATAGCAATGGGTAATGAATAAATTTTGAATGTTAACTAAGGAATTTTGTAAAGAGGGGAGATTTTTGGAAAAAGATCCCCACACCCATTCACCCTACCTCTAAGTGTGGTAGGTGTGTCCAACAATAATCATTTACCCTTTTTATCCTTAGAATAAAGAAGACCTCCACTATGACCTGGGATAGACCTCGATCTTCAACTCCTGGGGCTTTACGCTCCTACCATCCTCTTTGTCTCCTCAGACCCCCCTCATAGCCCTAATAGTCAACCCCTCAATATGGTCTCCCCCTCTGCCTAGGTTTAATAAAATCAACTTTGATCTTACTTCAAAGGGAAATCTAGGCCCCTCTGGGATAGGAGCAGTGATAAGAAAAATTGAAGGCCTAATCCATAATATTACAACTGAAAATATGAGATTCGACACCAACAACGCAGTGAAAATATGGGGTCTAATAAGAAGAGTAAAACTAGCTTTGGACCACAATCTTACCTGCCTAGTCATAGAAGGGGACTCTAAAGTCATAATTGAGCTGGCATCTGAAATCCTCAATGAAAGAAATCTAGAAAGGATCACCCTATTTGGCGCATGTTGGATCCCCTCCATAGCTTTCAATCACTCCTCAAACCCTCTCCTACTATCATCACCACTCACGTAATGCGCGATGAAAATAAGGTGGTGGAAAGATTGGAAAATGAAGGATTTGATCTTGTACAACAGATCACTCTCACAAATTCCAACCGACCTCAGAATTCAACAATATGGACTCACTGCAGGGAGCTAGCTCAAAGGGACTACCCTCACTTGGATGGGGTTCCACCTAGTGAGATGAGGAGGAAAGACGGACTGGATCAGCGGGGTGATTTATTATCCCCAGCCGCAACCCCTTGTGCATTCATTTACCATGACTCACACCATGTGGGCATTTAATTTAGTGTGCCTGGCTAATCTCTTGGGTGAGTGATCTGTTGATGCTATCCGGATTATTTTTGGCACGAAATGAGAGCGGAGATATGGTAAAGAAATGAACAGAGATGTCACATATATTCAATAATATAACAAAAATGTATCAGATATGTAACCATAAACATAGATATACAGTAATACATGATTTCTATCAATGAAAGAAATGTACAGATACTGTAAAAATATAGAGTGAAAGACTCGTTAGAATAGTGGCAACTTATCTCTGAGAAGAGATGTGACGGCTACTCGCATTCGCAAGAAGATGATTACAATGAGGCTCTGAAGGCCATTTTACAATAAACAAGAATGCCAAAAGTCCTAGACATCAAAAAATGTAACTCTAGGAGATGAAGCGCCAAAAGTCATGTGGGCCCCGTTTGGGTAAGTTAGTACATCAACTTCCCGGGGTCGTAACTTGTGCATACGATCTTCGCATTAGGTGTATGATAGCTTGTTGGAAAGGTATCGTCGAGGAGATTCATTTTGGGGGATTAATTATGATTTTGAATATCATTGAGACCCTTGATCTCGAAAAACCTTTATGTAGGCCCTCAAAATGGCCCTGGAAGTTAAAACATGCTAAAAATAGTAAATTGGAAAATTGCCAAAAAGTTGTTTTGAGCCAGTTGGAAACGGTGGGTGGCCACCAATATCCACTTGGATCAATCCTCCCTCCTTAGGAAGCAATGGTCTCCACTGCATTGAGTTCCCAAGGGAGAAGGAAAAGTGTTTGTTGAATCTGCATCTTGGTGAGCTGATTGTCTTGCTGGAGACGTCGCGCTGCTCAGTTTGTGAAAGTTTATCACGAACCTGTTGAGGTTGAGGCTGTTCAACAAGTCGAGAGACATGAGAGGACAGTGTACAGAAGGAATCTTTGCACTTTTCTACAACCTTGTTTACCTTATTCTATTGGATAGAAGGTGCTTGGGGGAAGGTTGTAGTGGTTGCCATGTCCTTTTGTTCTCCTTTTGAACAGATTGTGAAGAAGCTGAATTTTACAGTATGAGATACTACCTTGTGACACTTTTTAGGTGGAAAAGTAGTCAGAACTACCTCTGGTATTCTGTAGATATGACCCCCCAAAGTAACAATGACACTACGGGGTCGAGACTCATAAACAACATGACATATCCACATATATGGTTGGCCCAAGAAAACATCACAAACATCCAGTGGGGAAACATCACATAATACCTCATCCTTGAAGGGTTGGATTCTGTATGATAATTAACATTGTTGGTTGACATGGAGATCTCGTCCTTGCTGAAGCCACCCGATGTTGTATGTTTGTGGGTGTGGTGTTATCGACAATCCCAATTGTTTCACAACCTCTGCTAAGATGAGGTTCTTCTGGCTTCCGCTATTAACAATAAAATGCATCGGTGTCCCCTTCACCCACATCTATGAATGAAAAAAATGCTCCCCCTCTTCGGGATATTTTGGTTCTTCTGGTTGAATTGTTGTGGTCGCGACAATARCAGTGGGGTCCKCATCAATGATCTGTCCTTTACCATTATTTCCAGAATCAGATTCTAAATCAGGGTTCATCTCCTTATCTTTGATCTCAACCACCAATTACTATTTTGAGCGACATTCATCAGTGTTGTGCCAGGGGATTTTGTGCAACTCGCAYCATTTTCCAGTGTCCTTCTTTGTCTTCCCATGACCCTTCTTTTCCTTTGTCTTGGACTAGTTTTCAGGAGACTGTTTGTTAGGGCCATCTTTGTCATACTTTGGTTATTGCAGTTTTGTAGAACCGAACTCCTGTTTGTTCTGGTGCTTAAATTTCTGCTCGATTTTGAGAGCATATCGATAAGTAGCACCGAGTGATGAGATGTCCAGAAAATCCATTTCATCTTAGATGTATCTATGTAGAGCCCTATAGTATTTCAGAACCAAATGTCGCTTGGAGTCTTTGATACCCATCTTGGTGCACAAGGTATGGAAGGTATTGGTGAACTCTGGAACTGCTTGGCCCCTCTCTTTCCGCAATGTGGTCCATCTCATGTACTAGTCCTCATAGTTGCCAATAGGGTAATACTATTCCTTTACCACATCCACAAAAAAATCCCAAGTGGGATCAACCCCATATATTCCAGACTCCTCCATGGAACTTTGCTCCTAGTAAGTTTCGCATCAATGTTTGACATGAGGGAGATATTTAAGGAGTGTGACGGTGATCTTTTCTTTGTCAGAAAAATTATGAACAAAGAAATAACCTTCTAGCAGAGTTAACCATTTTTCTAGGGCTTCTGCATCCATCTGTCTTTCAAATACAGGAATATCAAAATTAACTTGTACCGTGAAAGGAAAGGTGCCTCCAAAGTGGCCTCTTGATGAAGATTCACATGTTGTTATCGGCAGGCATTGAAGGATGTGGGAAAAATTCTCCATCATTTCATCCCTTTGTTGCGTGAGAACTTGCTTAAGCAACGGATTGATAGGATCGTCTGCTCTGTCGTTTTTATTTTCTTCCGCCATTGAGGGTTTCTTGGGTGTGCAAGAGCGATTTTATTCAAGAGAGACAAGCTCGATACCCAACTTTCTATACTCGGACCTCATTGGGGACATGCACTGAAAAAATGATCGAGAGCAGCCTACTCTGATACCATTGATCCGGATTATTTTTGGCACAAAATGAGAGTGGAGATATAATAAAGAAATGAACATAGATATCACATATATTCAACAATATAACAAAAATGTATCAGATATGCAACCATAAACATAGATATACAGTAATACACGATTTCTATTAATGAAAGAAATGTATAGAGACTGTAAAAATACAGAGTGAAAGACTCGCTAGAATGGTGGCATATTATCTCTAAGAAGAGATGTGACAGCTACTCGCATTCGCAAGAAGATGATTACAATGAGGCTCTGAAGGCCTTTTTACAATAAACAGGAATGCCAAAATTCCTATACATCCAAAAACGTAACCCTCGGAGATGAAGCGCCAAAAGTCATGTGGGCCTCATTTGGGTAAGTTAGTACATCAATTCCCGGGGTCGTAACTTTTGCATACGATCTCTATTTTAGGCGTATGATAGATCGTTGGAAAGGTATCGTCGAAGAGATTCATTTTGGGGGATTAATTATGATTTTAGCTATCATTGAGAACCTCAATCTCAAAAAACCTTTATTTAGGCCCTCAAAATGGCCCTGGAAGTTAAAACCTGCTACAAATAGTAAATTGTCAAAATTGTCAGAAAGTTGTTTTTAGCCAGTTGGAAAAGGTGGGTGGCCATCGATATCCACCTGGATCAATCCTCCCTCTTTAGGAAGAAATGGTCTCCATTGCATTGAGTTCCAGGGGGATAAGGAAAAGTGTTTGTTGAATTTGCATCTTGGTGAGTTGCTTGTCTTGTTGGAGGCGTCGCACTGCTTAGTTTGTGAAAGTCTATCACCAACCTGTTGAGGTTGAGGCTGGTCAACAAGTCGAGATACATGAGAGGATGGTGTGCAAAAGGAATCTTTGCACTTTATTGCAACCTTATCGACCTTCTTCTGTTGGATAGAAGGTGCTTGGGGCAAGGCTATAGTGGTTGCAGTGTCCTTTTGTTCTCTTTTTTAAGAGATTGTGAAGAAGATGAATTTTGCAGTATGAGATACTACCTTGCGACACTTTTTAGGTGGAACAATAGTCAAAACTACCTCTGGTATTTTGTAGAGATGAGCCCCCAAAGTAACAATGAAACTACGGGATTGAGACTCATAAATAGCATGGTGTATCCATAGATATGGTTGGTCCAAGAGAACATCCTAGCCATCTAGTGGGGCAACGTCACATAATACCTCATCCTTGAAGGGTTGGATGCCATATGACAATTGACACTGTTGGATGACATGGAGTTCTTGTCGTTGCCGAAGCCACCCAATGTTGTATGGTTGTTGGTGTGGTGTTTTCGACAATATCCACTATTTGATGACCTCTACTGAGATGAGGTTCTTCTAGCTTCCTCTATCAACAATAAAATGCATCGGGGTCCCCTTCACCCACATCTGTGAATGAAAAAGATGCTCCCCCTCTTCAGGATCTGTTGGTTCTTCTGGTTGAATTGTTGCGGTCGTGACAATAACAGTGGGGTTCATGTCAATGATCTGTCCTTTACCATTATTTCTAGAATCAGATTCTGAATCAGGGTTCGGCTCTTTGTCTTTGATATTGATTACCAATGACTATTTTGAGAAACATTCATCGGTGTTGTGCTAGGCGATTTTATGGAACTCGCACCATTTTTTGGTGTCCTTCTTTGTCTTCTCGTGATCCTTCTTTTCCTGTTTCTTGGACTGGTTTTCAAGATATTTTTTGTTAGGGATGTCTTTGTCATACTTTGGTTGTTGCAGATTTGCAAACCTAAACTCCCATTTGTTCTGGTGCTTAAATTTCTTCTTGATTTTGACAGCATATCGATAAGCAGCACCGAGTGATGAGATGTCCAGAAAATCCATTTCAGTTTGGATGTATCTGTGTAGAGCCCCACGGTATTTCAGAACCAAATGTCGCTTGGAGTATTTGATACATAGCTTGGTGCACAAGGTATGGAAGGTATTGTTGAACTCTGGAACTTCTTCACCCCTCTCTTGTCGCAGTGTGGTCCATCTCATGTACTAGTCCTCATAGTTTCCAATAGGGTAATACTGTTCCTTTACCGCATCCAAAAAAAACTACCAAGTGGGATTGACCCCATATATTCCACGCTCCTCCATGGAAATTTTCTCCCAGTAAGTTTCCCACTAATATTTGACATGAGGGAGAGATTTAAGGAGTGCAAAGGTGATCTTTTCTTTGTCAGAAAAATTGTGAACAGAGAAATAACCTTCGAGCAAAGTTAACCATTTTTCTAGGGCTTCTGCATCTATCTGTCTTTCAAATACAGGAATATCAAAATTAACTTGTACCTTGAAAGGTGAGGTGCCTCCAAAGTGGCCGCTTGATGAATATGCACCTGCTGTTATCGACAGGCATTGAAGGATGTGGGAAAAATTCTCCATCATTTCATCCCTTTGTCACGTGAGATCTTTCTCAGGCAACAGATTGATAGGATCGTCTACTCCGTCGTTTTTATTTTCTTCTTCCATTGAGGGTTTCTTGGGTGTGTGAGAGTGATTATATTCAAGAGAGAAAATCTCAAGACCCAACTTTCTATACTCGGACCTGATCAGGGACATGCATTGAAAAAATGATCAAGAGCAACCTGCTCTGATACCACTGATCTGGATTATTTTTGGCACAAAATGAGAGCGGAGATATAATAAAGAAATGAACAGAGATATCACATATATTCAATAATATAACATAAATGTATCAGAGATGCAACCATAAACATAGATAAAATGTAATGTATGATTTCTATTAATGAAAGAAATGTACAAAGACTATAAAAATACAAAGTGAAAGACTCGCTAGAATGGTGGCAACTTATCTCTGAGAAGAGATGTGACGGCCACTCGCATTCGCAAGAAGATGATTACAGTGAGGCTATGAAAGACTTTTTACAATAAACGGGAATCCCAAAATTCCTAGACATCCAAAAACCTAACCCTAGGAGATGAGGTGCCAAAAGTCATGTGGGCCCTGTTTGGGTAAGTTAGTACATCAACTTCTCGGGGTCGTAACTTTTGCATATGATCTCCGTTTTAGGGGTATGATAGCTCGTTGGAAAGGTATTGTCAAGGAGATTCATTTTTGTGTATTAATTATTCCTTTGGATATGATTTAGAACCTCTATCTTGAAAAACCTTTATTTATGCCCTCAAAATGGCCCTGGAAGTTAAAACCTGCAAAAAATAGTAAATTGCCAGAAAGTTGTTTTGAGCCAGTTGGAAAAGGTGGGTGGCCACTGATATCCACATGGACCATGATGGGTCCTAAATACCTTGATTCAATAGTAGGAACCAAACCCACCATTGAGGCCCAATTGGACTCTACAACGTTTAATAGTGGAATGGTTCTCTAGATCTTGTGATCCGACCAATTTTAGGATGGGATTTATGTTTTCTTGTGAAGGCTCTTCCTTCAATTCAGACTATCAATTTTTTATTTTATCTTAAGTGGGAACAATATGAGATGTAAGCTAGTATAGACCAACTTGGAAACAAAAAAAGACTAAGTTCTAACTACTGGGGAAAAGGATGAACTTGGGATAACCCATTGCTCAATCATGCAGACTACAATTTTATACCATAGGCCTAGTACTAATACATTAACCATGTGATCATCCAATTACTTTCTGAGAAACTAATTACCATAAAGAATACACAGATACGATAATATAATGGCAAGCAAAATAATTCACCTACTTATTGATCCATCACATATTAACACCACGATTCATCTTCATCGTTAAAGTAAAGAACAACTAAATACTACAACAGATAACTTGACAATAGATTAAATAGATATTACTCATTACAACATCATTCATGAAACGAGATAGGAAATGTTTCTTCTCCACGTCCAATCACATGAATTTGATGAAAATATTTTTGTCTTTGGTCCAGAAGGACTTCTCTATTAATGGTAGCTCGAAAATAATTATTGACAAAACCAAAACATAAGAGTTTCTTGCAACAACCATCCACCTTTAACTAATTGGTCGATGTTCTTATTTATAACATAAAATTCAACTGAAAATAACGGCTAAGTGTAGTTTAAATAAAACAAAATTCACCACGTGGCATCCTCTTCTAACAGTTTCTTTAACAATCAGCTCAATATGTCCCTTCTAAAGGGTAACGTTTCTCATACTCCAACCAAATGATAAACAACTCATCGCAAGTTTAGGCCCATGGAAATCTATGTTTCCCAATGGGAGCTACGTAAATTCCCTTGACCTCCACCTCATGCGCTCGGTACTTCCCTAAAATGATGTTTAACTATTGTGGCATAGTCTGAGCTCTAATCGTATGTTCCATAAATATTTTCACTTGTCCTAGCGTTGTGTCAGTCACCTTATCTAGCTCTTTGGCCCATATTAAATCTTTCTTGGTATGCGATTTTACTATGTCACACAAGTCGACGAAGTTGTCAGGGGTGTTGAAATCTGGGAGTTCAATATTCTTCATTGCCTTGTTAATTTTCCCCCAATGTTTCTCGCATTTGTCCCACTACTCTTGAATTTCGGAGTATGGTTCCTGAGACATCTTAGCCCAATACTTGGCTTATCACTTCAAGCGATCAAGACTTCTTTTTCCTAGCACCCGAATTTAGTGTTCTTCTTTATCCCGACCCTGTTGAACTGCCTCAATGTATTTGAGTCTCTCCATGGATTGTTGCATCCTTTCATGCCATCACTCCTTATCCTTTCACATTGCAAGTTCCATGAGAGTGTCTTCTTGGAGTTCAACTATCTTTGCAGTAAAAACTTGCCTCTCGTTTTTGAATTGGCTGTAAGCTTCTTCGAACTCACTTCTCAGGTATACCATGGTCTGAATGGTTCCCTGATAGTATTCATCCAGGTGGCACAAATGTTATAGTTCCCTCAGGATGGTGGCTGACTTCTTTTCATCTCATTTGTATTTGTTTAGGGTGGCATCCGAGAGCGCCATCCCCACGCCAAGGAGCTCAGATGTTCTGGAATTTTTTGTGTTTATCCAGTTTTCCTCTGTAGTCATGAGGATGGAGCAATCCAACGTGATCCTCCTTTTCCTTGTAGTTCTCTTGATGATTTGCTTCCTATTTTGATCATAGGATATCGCATAAATATCGGCTACCTAATCCAAAAATTCGGGAATCTATTGATCACCCCATGTGAGTGTGTTTCCCAAATTCCCTTTGGTGTATACTTGTTCAAGATTGGGCTCTTGAACTTTCTCATTGTGCTCCGGTGGCCTAGCCTCCACTTGTCACTTATCAGGGGTCTGAGTCTCTAGTAGAATAGAGGCATCGGGAAAATACTTGATACTTACTTGTTCATCAGCCATTGAAACACAAATTTCCTTTTGCGGGGATCCTTCCTTTGGCTCATTTAGTTCTGACTTCTCCTTCTAATTGTTTGCTCTAGTTTTTGATGCATTGAGCCTCTTGGTGTCCAGAACACTCTGAGAGTCTGTTTTTGTTTGTGGGACCTCCTAGTTTTGGACATCGGAAGCAGGAGAAGAAGTCTCCAAATGTCCATTTTCTTCTTGGACACGCACAGGGGTCCTGTGAGATGCCTCTGGGTTTTCATCATCACTATATATATTTATAAAATCGCTCAAAATATTAGGCATTATTTTTTATACTGATACCCATCCTGTCTTTGGGTGAGTCATCACACCTAACGATGATCCATCTGGTGGAATTTTGGATTTAGGGTCATCTGATCCATTGATGTTATCAAGGTTCATGAAATCAGGGTCGCTTGGCCCCACCGATATTTCTTATGGGCTATCGGTCGAAAGCCTTGGAAATCTGACAAGGTCCAAGTTATCCCACATCAACTTCATTATCTGCTAAGCCTGTTGATACATGAGTCCCCCCATCTCCTGCATAACTTGAACCTCAAAGAAATTCCTATCTTGTACTAGGATTACCTAAGAAATCTTTGTTGTTTCGGTGGCTTCTTGAGGAGATTACACCGCTTCGACTGATTTAGGTGCTATTCTTTCTTTGTTGTCCCTAAGGATTTCTTGAGTTGATTGTTCCAAGACTGTTGCTTGCTCATAAAAAATCATGGCCTTAAACCTGGTTGCTTTAGGGCAAGCTATCCTTGCCACCACTTCATCCAAAATTTGACCATTTTTGGTGAAGATCTCATCCTCAAAACTATCATGGGCATATGGCTAGAAAGATGATACCTATGATGCATGCTTCAGGACCAAACCCTTGGGTTCATGCTTGCAAAAATGAATAGTCTAGAATCAGAACTCCAATTGGCTTAACCCTTCTTTCTTGGCTTGCGTGGTGTCATTTACCATGTAGAAACCAATATGAAACCCATAGGTTATGAAGGCATGCTTCTTATCCTTTACCAAAGTAGCATTATAACCTTTTAGGATGGTCTGATAACAGATTTCCACTACAACTAGTCGATCGAGGACATATACAGGTAACAAATGGGGTTCTCTGGTGGTCTTGAAAACCCTGATGTAGGTATCATGCTCATCCAGATACCCATTGCCAACTTTCTATACATTATTTTTGGTTGCATCTGATAGCCTTGGGCACACTTTCTTGAACAACAAAAAAAAAAAAAACGTGTCATAAATTGATCGCAGATGAGAGAGTAGGATTTATTGTACCTATTTTCCCACAAGATGTCGAAATACACATCAACCAGGAGCTCTGAGGTGTGACAACTCAAGTTCATTCTGGTAAAGACATTTATGGCATAAATGATGTCCAATAGATAAGAAGTCAAATAGAAGGATGGGGTTTCTCCCTCTTTTGGTGTTTGAGCCTGTCGTATGCAAGTAATTAGTTGTTTGGAGATGATGAGACCCCAGTTAAAACCTATTCCATAAATGGCTACCGTATAAAATAGAGGCATCCAAGTCTCTGAAAACCTAGAGCAGTCTTTCTCCCCATGCAATTGGTAGAGGAGGTCCATTAGATAGATGTATGACTCCCTCATGTTAGCAGTCGGGTACCAGTAGGAGGTCCGATTGGTGAACTTTTTATCCTCTCTCCACAATGACACCATCGCCTTGCTAGTGTCATTTTTCTCATAGAAGCCTACAACAAAATCAATATTGATCCGTTCTTTCGGTTATCTGATCTTTTAGTAATTTTGAAATTCCACTGGGAGGAAAACCCCAACACACTCATCATCGTCATCATTAATCAAACATATTTGTGTGTTAGTGTGATCGATAATCCATTTCAAGAGTTCGATGCAGGAGAATACCAGAGTCTTTCTCAACACCATGTGTAGATACACCTTTCAGAAATTCAAGAGGACTTCATCGTTGAGTATTCTCGTATCAGGATCGTTGTGTAGGGTATATTCGAGGAATTTCTCCTACTTGACTTTCTTGAAAAGTTCTTCCCAACACAAAAAGGTTTTCTTGGTCCTAATGTTCGCTTATGCATCTCCAAAGGCTGGGGGTTGTACGAAACCCTTCTTGGTGGTTGTTTTGATAATGGGCACCAACTTTGGAGCCAATTCCAATTGTCTTGCAACTGCTGGGGAGGAAACTTCCCCCACCTCTGGTTGTTGTAGCTTTGGTGCTCTTGGAGATTTCCTGGTGGTGGGTTTCTTCGGAGGCATCATTCCTGCAATTGAAAACAATCCTTTAAGAAAGTGTACAGAGTAACATTTGATAAAGATGTATGAAATGAAGCATAAAACATCCATAGACCGGTACATACCTGTAACACTAGCTAAACTATTGTTTAATAGTCACTGGACCTTGGAAGCTATCCCTAGACTACTCGTCTCACTCCTTTGGATGTTCCAAACTCCTTCACACACAGAATAATCTTGTTTACAATGACTCAAAAGAATATAATGAGAGAGGTCCTACCAGTCGTATCAACCAGTTAATATGAGTAATGGGTGAAATTCAAAACAACCTATCACCCAATATTTGCAAATAAATTCTATGGGGGTTGATGGCAGAGGCGCGAAGGGAGATGCACTGTATCCACATGATGAAATGGTCATTTTGATTTGCGTACAAATTAGAAACTAATGCGAGATTCTTGAATTAATTAACCCTTTAAATGCATCGTATCTAGCATATATTAGAGATAAAATGTCCCATCGTGTCGTTTTCTTAGTGGGCATATCAGGAATTGGTGATATCTTTATGCATGTTTCCATCAATATCCTCCTAAGAAAACTTCTGATGATGAAGAATTTCATCGTACAATGTTGACATGGTAAAACTAGTTTGGGGTGCAACATAGGTCTCAGGATCTAGTAACGACTCCAGGGAAAGCTAGATCATATGTCTAATCACTTGGGAAATGACATATGGAAACAGAGGACAGGTGGTTTGACCATATATCTTCGTCGGAGTTGTGTCCTTCAAAAAAAGACATGCATTAAAATAAACCTGGGATTGCCGAGGCTAAAAGGTATCGGGGTCGATGATCGGGGTTGACTTCTCATGTCTTCCATGGGATATCCTTCTAAAATCTTGCCAATGCCGAAAGGTATCGAGGATCAGCTCTCAGAGATAGTTCCATTGCATAGTTCCTTTGTGGGTTATCATGCTAGAAAACCTCTTATGCTGAAAAGATTTCAGAAGTCGATGATCAGTGTATCATTTCATTCTTCATGAGTGCTTACTCTTTTAGTCGTTCATCGATGCCGAAGGGATCAGTCATCGACGATATTCTCGGTAATGCTTATCGCAAAATAAATCTCACATATGCCAACCCGACGAAGATCGAGACTCGACAAATTTGGTTCTCTCTAGCATTTCATTTCATGCTTAATCCTTCCCGATGCCAAATTCATTAAGCGCGTCAGGGAAATTTTTGACTGTCAATTCTCTAATTTAGATATTAGTCTTTTAAGTTAATGGTTTTCACATGCTCGAGAAAACTTTGAAATAATTAAATGGAAAACAAAATAATAAGAAAAGGAAACATTATTCGTATTGAGGTCAAATTATACAGTGAAAAATCAGGTGGTACCCAAAAAGTAAAATTTGACATAGGATTTTTAGGGTGTGTTGAGTGCTCAACAAATGATGATTCACTGGGTGAGTGTAGAATCTATGTTCTTCCTTCATGCTCAGCTGATATGAAAGCTGGCGGAGAACCTTACTAGTTTTAAATCAGATCCTCTTTTACCTTTACATTTGAAATCCTTCGATTGATGCCTCCGGGCCTACCCGTGGGGTTTTTAACCTTTATTCCTCTTTTGTTTCCTGTAATCCTGACTCATGCCCTTTTTGACAAAATCTAGTAAATTATTAAATGGAATTAAGCATTTAGTTACCTATACTCAATTGCTACAGTGTTTCTCCACTACTAATGAGTGTCCATAGCCCCAGTGGAATCACCTCGACATCATAGACCTTGCTCCGCTGCTAGCAAGCATCCATAGCACCGACAAATATATATGCACACCCTCTCCTATTATTCATTCTTTTGATAATGTTAATTTTATTTCAGCAAGATGCCTTGAGCAAGTGGGAGAGGATGATGTCTGTTTATTTTGCAAAGTGAGATGGTTAAGGTGAATCCTTTACTAGTTTTTTGTTTATGGTTCATGTAGTCGTTTCCAAATTTCCTTCTTTCCCTTAAGTTCTTACCAAACCTCTAATAAGACACTTCTAACATTTCTCCTAAGTTGTTCATTTGCACAAGTTAGATAAAGGACTCCTCAAAGAAACCACAAGTTCCTCAATGCTTCTTTTGTTTGTAAGTGAGCGATGAGTTAGGGACAGAGTTCGCTATGTCAAATGATTTAAGGTCTACCATTGTCTTACTAAACACAACTTTCAAAAGTGCATAAATCCTGAAAAAAAAAGAAAACAACAAAAATGCATTTCACAATCATGAAAACACTCATACAAAACAATTTTATTTATTTTTATTTGAAATATTGTTTGCAGGCTTGGGCATTTAATGGGAGGGCATCATGTTCCCCCCTCAGATTCTATAACTGATAAGTTCCTTCCTCAATATTCTTAACCACCTGGAAAGGTCCAAGCCATAGATTCTAAAACTTAGAATGCTTCCCTTTTGGCTCATTTGTTCTTTCCCATTTTAGGACTAAATCTCCTAATTAAAAAAAAAATTATTTCGCCTTATGCTTATCAGACCATATTTTTACTATCTTTTGGTGAGCTAGAAATTTTGACTTAGCCTTTTCTCTCTCTTCTTCTAACATGAGTAGAGTATCAATTCTTTTTTGTATGACTGATGAGGGTTCCCCGCTGGAATCTTGGGMTARTTGAAGAGATSGAAGATAAAGCCCATTTGGGAGAATGGCTTCCAACCCGTACACCAGAAAGTATGGGGAATTTACTATAGCTTCCTTGGGTGTGACCCTATCGTCCCACTGAGAGTTATGGAGTAGATTATGCCAATTTTTTTAGTTGTCTGCAATCSTCTTCTTTAATATTCGCACTAGGTTCTTATTCGTCAATTATGCCACCCTRTTTCCTTGTGGATAATAATTTGTAGAGTACCTAATTATGATTCCTTTGTCAAGAGAAAACTTTGTGAATARAGTGGAAGAAAAATAAGATGCATTATAAAAAACTAGAGCAAAAGGGACACCAAACCTTTTGATCAGTTTTTGTTCTATGAATTGGATCACCACCTTCTCATTTACATGAGTCAGAGGGATGTACTCTTCCTACTTTGTGAAATAATCGATGGCAGTAAGTATATACTTGTGTTGTTTTGAAGAATTGGGTGTAATTGCTCCTATGATATCCAACCCCAAATTATCAAAAGGCTTAGAGAGAGTCATTGGTTGGAGTGGGATTTCTTTTCTCTTCTCCCTCCCAACTCTTATCTGACAAGTTTTACAGTTCCTAGCGTAGGTGTGGGCGTCTTTGAAAAAGGTGGGCCACTAATAGCCAACTCTCAGTATCTTATGAGCAGTGGTGTTTCCTGCGAAATGTCCACTGACAGGGCCATCATCGAGCTCCTTCATAATTTTGTCTACGTCTTCACGTTCAAGACATCTTAAGAGTGTTAGGACCCACAAATGTCCCTTTTTCACTATATCTTTTTCTCATTCAACCTTATCATTTCTATGCTAATGCCTATTATAATGTGTGTTAAGACCCTTTTTCCCAAGGTATGCATCATTGATCTTGATTTTATATTCTTATTTACTTAACATGTTTGATTAGAAGCGTTTCTCATATTTTAATCATGAATTTTCAACTAATGATCAAAATGTGTAGAACAACCAAGTTTTGAATAAGATCACTATTGTTACACCAACTACTACAAATGTGTGCCAGTTATGCATGTTGTTACATGATTTTAGCAACTGCGCACTGATCCTGGAAGCTGTTAAACCTGTTGCAATAGATGTCCACCGATCTAGGAAGTTGGTATATTTCTCAAATCCGAATCCCGAAGATCGATCCTCAAGTTGTTACATGTTTTGTCTCACGATAGTGATCAAGATTATTTTTCCAGATTTTGTGAAGATGACCTATCTTTTGTATCATATGAACAACTTGAGAATCTTGGATTCTCAAGGCTGTTATGAGTCTGTTTTAACTGACTAACTCTGTCTTCAAATACTAGAGCTTTTGTAATCATTAGTACCATATATTAGTTGTGGAATAGAGAGTGAATAAAGAGAATATTGTATCTGAACCCTTTTGTGAATTAAAAAGAAGTGAATTGAGTTTTTTTAACCTACTATAGCCTATTTTGAGTAGATTCAGTGAGAAGGAAAGAGCCCACCTTCCTCACAGACTCCCCTCTGTTTTGATATTTTAGATTCACTACTTTGATTTCTGTGATTTATCTGTTTAGCATTTCTAGAATCTATTTGATGTTACGGTCAGTTCTTCTCTGTTAAATGCGCATCAGTGTGTTGTTGGATCATGTTGTCATTGATGTTGGGTATGTGTTATATTTCCGGGACGACATATTTCTGGGACGACATATTACCAGGATGACATATTTCCGGGACCACATGATATTAGGTGGTTTTTCGGCACATGGTTTTTTGCCGATGGTTTTCTATTTCCAGTTAAGGAATTAGGGTTTTGGACTAATCCAGGTCATTGGGTTAGGGTTTTGGATGTCATTGGCTCCTATATGTATATTGTATTGTAAACAATGTAACACGATGTATGAATATAATATATGTTGGTTTTCCCGGTTTGGGTTTCCAGGTGAAAAATCTTTGTGTAATGTTTGTATTTGCCATTGTATCTTTTCTGTTCTTTTCTGAATATCAGTTTGCAATAGATATTGTACAAGGTTAGAATTTATATTTGGTATTATAGCTTTATTGGCCTCAGGGGGATGCCTTTGTCGTCAAGAGTTTGGCTTGGGACTGTGATAAGCCTTGTTACAGGGGGAGATCTGCAGTATTGTTTTTCAGGTGAAAAGAAATGGCAAGCAATTCAAAGATGGAGATCAAGAAGTTTAATGGGAAAAGCTTTGAGTTGTGGAAGCTCAATATGGAATATCTTTTGGTGGACAGAGATCAGTGGATCGCAGTAGATCCAGGTACAACACCTACAGGAACTTCTGCAGATGACTGGAAAAAGATGGATCGGAAGGCAAAAAGCACAATTCAACTGTGTCTCTCCAATTCAGTATTACTAAATGTGTTAGAGGAAGTTACAGCCAAAGATTTATGGGAAAAGTTGCGGAATTTGTATCAGTCTAAGTCCCTGGTAAATAAACTATTCCTGAGAAAGAAATTGTATAACTTAAGGATGAGAGATGGAGACTCGGTGGAAGAGCATTTGAACGCCTTCAGTACTGTGGTAAGTCAGTTAGTATCTGTTGATATTA